>SNQJ01S0183590.1:1174-18977 GCA_010110895.2 Picea sitchensis | reverse complement strand
CTGCTATCTCTGAATTCTGATGGCTAGAAACTTCTCCAGGAAGGAAACAGTCAGTAAATGGCATGCGCCCTCCTCAAAGATGAAGTCTCTCCTGGAAAACAATGGTGAATGCTGCCCCAAGTCTCCATAGCTGAACACTAGCATCCTCCTCCAACGCTCCTCATGCATCAAACCCCAACTCAATCCTCCAAGAACTCCTCCTCTCCCAAGCAAAAGTCTCTCATGAAGAAGTGCGCACCTCCTTTGGCCTCTTTGCCCTCTTAGGCATCAAAAGTTCACCCTAAGATCCAAGGGATAAGATCATCCCTAATCTAAGGTTGAGATCATCCCAAATAAATGTGACCTCATAACCCACTTTTGATCCAGTTTCCTAAGTCACTTTATGTCCCCTCAAAATCACAAAAAGTGTGATTTAATGTTCACTTTACCAAAAAGTGACATTTTGCAGTTTAACCAAAGTCAAGTACAAAATAGACATAAAGGACATAGGACAAAGTGCCAAGTGACTTTCCCACATGTGCTAAGGAGGCATAACACATGGGGAACACCTCCCAAGGTATACAAATCAACAAGAAGAAGCAGATCCTGTGGGGCGCGTGGAATTTTCGACCTGCGGGTGGTGAAAGGGGATGTGTTGCTATCAATTGTGGTATCAGAGCATAGAAAGACTCTTTGCTTTTTGTAGCAGAGAAAGAGAATTCGCCATGCCGCTGAGGAGAGAAAGACAGTCACCTGATCCAGAGGATAGGGAGGTGCAAAGAAGAGGCAGGCAGGTAACAAATCCAGAAATGGAGAGACAGATGCGTGATCTCCGAGAAAGACTTGAAGACATGGAGAAGGTGCAAAGACGCATAGCTAGTGCAGGGGATCTCAGTGATTCCGAGAGCGAAATTGAGGCTGAACGAGAGGAGGAATTTGCAGCCGAGGATGCATCAAACGAACGTTTGATCAAAGCTATTGCCAGGATGGGTGCAAGAGAAAAGATGGAGATTCCAGTTTATGAGGGAAATCTAGATGCAGAAGAGTTTCTAGATTGGATTAGAGCTCTCGACACATACTTCGATTATGAAGATGTTGAAGAGGATAAGAAAGTCAAGCATGTTGTTACGCACTTGAAAGGACATGCAACATTGTGGTGGGATGAGCTACAAGCTGACAGACGCTGCAAGGGCAAGCAAAAGATTAAGAGCTGGGACAGTATGATTGTGAAGATGAAATCGAAGTTCATCCCAAGAGATTACCAAATCACTCTATTCAGGAGGATGCAGAACCTGAGACAAAAGTTGATGACAGTGAAAGAATACACTGAGGAATTCTATCGACTGAACATCAGGGTAGGTCATCGAGAGAGTGATGATCAGAAGGTTGCTAGGTATCTGAATGGTCTGAGATATGAGATTCAGGATGAATTGATCATGTTAATCATCCGAACGGTGGAAGATGCTTACCAATTGGCTCTGAAAGGTGAGGAGAAGCTGAGACAAAAATAGAGTCAGAGAGGCCGAGGCAGAAGTCAGCCCAGAGGCAAAGTAGTTGCCCAGGACAAATACTAGAAGCACAAGGAGGAATGGAAGAAATCTCAGAGTAAATTTGAAAGAGGTGGAACCTCACAGCAAGGGCAGAAATGTGCTGAGCAGAGAGGGCAGCATAATGAGTAGAGGGGAGATTATGCTGACGCAAATAATTTTCCTCATACTAGAGGTAGAGGAAGAGGAAGAGGTGGAGTAATCACATGCTTCACATGTGGAAAGAATGGGCACAAGTCATATGAGTGTCCAGAGAAAAAGAAGGACATTGGATAAGCTCACATCACCGAAGCGCAAAGGCGGGATGTTGAGGCCAAAGACGCTGAAGGTGGAAGATCGCTTATGATGCGAAAATCTCTTTTGACACCTGAGAAGGAGGTGGAAAGTTCAGTCGAAAGGACCAGACTCTTTAGGACTTCTTGCAAGACCAAGGACAGGGTGTGCAAGGTCATTGTAGAGAGTGGTAGCATGGATAATCTCGTATCCACAGAGATGGTGGAGAAGTTGGAGCTGGAGACGACTGATCATCCAAGCCCATACAGAGTTTTGTGGCTACAGAAGGGACACTAGGTAACTGTTACTAAACAATGCTTGGTTGAATTCAAGATAGGTGGATATAATGATAGGATCTTATGTGATGTCATTCAGATGGATGTTTGTCATTTATTTTTGGGTAGACCATGGAAATATGACAGGAATGTGATTCATGACGGGAGAATGAACATATATACCCTGGAGAAGAATGGGAGAACCCATATGTTGCTTCCGATAAAGGATAAGGAGGTGAAGCTGGAGGTAAGCAACATAGTACTTCTCATGAGTGGGAAGGAACTTCTTAATGAGGTAAAGAAGAAAGAAGATCCACAATTCTTTGTGGTCAGGAAACCGAGGATTCTTATGACTAGCACAAGAGTGGATGATTTACCAAATGAGGTTCAGGAACTGTTGGAAGAGTTCGCTGACATCATAGTGGATGAATTACCTCGTTCGTTGCCACCGATGAGGAGTGTGAGTCATCATATTGACCTCATACCAAGAGCCAGTTTGCCGAATAAAGCCTCGTACAGATTGACGCCGCAGGAGAATGAGGAGGTTAAGAGACAAGTCCAGGATTTGTTGGACAAAGGGTTGGTCAAAGAGAGATTGAGTCCATGTGCTATTCCAGCAGTACTCAGTCCGAAGAAAGACGGAGGCTGGAGGATGTGCACTGATTCAAGGGCGATCAATAAGATAACCATTAGGTACAGGTTTCCATTGCCGAGGATGGATGATCTGATGGATTGCTTGAGCAGAGCAAGGTACTTTTCAAAGATTGATTTGAAAAGAGGATATCATCAGATTCGCATGAGAGAAGGTGATGAGTGGAAAACAGCCTTCAAGACAAACGAGGGATTGTATGAATGGCTAGTCATGCAGTTTGGCTTGACGAATGCATCAAGTAACTTTATGAGGTTGATGAATGAAGTCCTGAGGGAATTCATCAAGAAATTTGTCATTGTTTATTTGGATGACATACTGATTTACAGTAAATCAGAGGCTGAACACCTAAAGAATTTGGCCATTGTGATGAAGAAGCTACAGCAAGAGAAGTTGTTGATTAATATGAAGAAGTCCTCATTCATGAAGACATAACTCATTTATTTGGGTTTTTTTATTTCGGAAAATGAGTTGAGGATGGATCCAGAGAAGGTGGAAGTAATTAAGAATTGGCCATCACTGAGGAATGTATTCGAGGTGAGAAGTTTCCATGGTTTGGCTAGTTTCTACTGAAAATTCATCAGGAATTTTAGTAGAATTAGCGCAGCAATGATGGATATAGTGAAGAAGCGGCATAAGTCTTTTCACTGGACAGCTGAGGCTGAGAAGAGCTTCAATCTGTTGAAGCGGAAGATCACGGAACAACCGGTTTTGGTGTTGTCGGATTTCCAAAAGACGTTTCAGGTGAAGTGTGATGCAAGCGGGTTTGCAATAGGAGCGGTCTTAAGTTAGGAAGATAGGCCGATTTCATATTTCAGCGAGAAGCTGAATGAGGCAAAGGTGAAATACTCCACGTATGATAAGGAATTCTATTCCATCATACATGCATAGAAAAAATGGAGGGATTACTTGATTCCGAAAGAATTTGTTTTATATAGTGATAACCATGCATTGCAATATGTGACTCAACAGGAGAAGTTGAATCAGAAACATGTAAAATGGGTAGAGTATATGCAGAATTTCACATTTGTTATTAAGCATATTTCGGGTACTACTAATAAAGTGGTTGATGCTTTGAGCAGGAAGTGTTTTTTGTTGCAGGAGTTCCGAGTCAAAACATTGGGTTTTGAGGATCTCAGGAACATGTACGCAGATGATCAAGATTTTAGAGAAGCGTATGAAGCAACTGAGAATCCAGTTCTCAGAGACAGAAGCCCGTGGATGGACTATATGATCCAGGAAGGATTGTTGTTCCGAGGCAATCAACTATGTATTCCGAGTTGCTCCATGAGGGAGAACTTGTTAAAAGAGAAACATAATGGTGGATTGGCAGGACATTTTGGCCATGACAAGACATTCGCGAAGTTGAATGAGTCATACTTTTGGCCGGGAATACGAGCACATGTCAAGAGATTCGTTGACAGATGTAGAGTTTGCCAGCATTAGAAGGGAAGAAAGCAGAATGTAGGTTTTTATCAGCCATTGCCCATACCAGAAAGGCCGTGGGATGCGATAAGCATGGATTTTGTATTAGGATTGCCAAAGACACAAAGAGGTGTTGATTCAATCTTTGTGGTAGTGGATAGGTTTTCTAAGATGGCACATTTTATCCCATGCCAGAAAACCAGTGATGTGACTCATACCGCAAATCTATTTTTCAAGGAGGTCATTCGACTTCATGGGTTGCCAAAAAGCATAGTTTCGGATAGAGACACTAAATTCATAGGGAATTTTTGGAAGACCTTATAAAAGAAGCTGGGGATTAACTTGATGTTTAGTTCAACTTATCATCCTCAGACGGATGGACAAACAGAAGTGGTCAACAGAAGTCTGGGAGACTTACTGAGAAGCTTGGTGACAGAGCACCACAACAGTTGGGACAACATATTGCCACAGGCAGAGTTTGCGTATAACGACTCAGTGAATAGGAGCACAGGCAAGAGTCCATTTCAGGTTGTATATGGTATGCAGCCGAGAGGAGTTTCTGAGTTGATGGATTCATAACAGACTGCTAGTAGCAGCGCTAGTGCAGAAGAATTCGCTGAGGCGATGAAGGAACTTCACAGCCAGGTGAAGCAGCGATTGTTGGATTCAAGTCAAGAGTATAAGCGCAGAGCCGATCAGCTAAAGAGACAACTTTAGTTTGAATTTGGTGATCTAGTTCTAGCACACTTGAGAAAGGAAAGGTTCCCGAGGGGAACATACAATAAGCTAAAGATGAAGAAAATCAGGCCATGCAAAGTCTTGAGAAAATTCGGGGAAAATGCTTATGAGATTGAGTTACCGGATGGGATTGGAATATCTTCGTTATTCAATATCTCAGATTTATACCCATACAGAGCTGGAGAAGCAGAGACTGGAGATGAGCAGCCAGTGATCCAGTGGATGAAACAAATGCCAGTTGCAAAGAAGCCACAGATGGAATGCATACTGGACAAGAGAGTGAGTAAGAGGACCAGGCGAAAACAATATTTTGAGTATCTGGTCAAGTGGAAGAACCATCCAGTTGAAGATGCCAGCTGGGAGACTAAAGAAGAAATACAGAAGCATGGACAGACCATGCAGGAGCTCATGGACAGGAGCCCATGAAAATTTTCAAGCCGAGGAGTATGATGCAGGAGCATCGCCAGCACATCAAGTGAGCCAGCGCGGAAGTGGGAGACAGCTGGACAAGCCAGCACAAATTTTGAAAACACCGTAGAAGTCATTGCACGATCTTAAATGTGTCATTTAAAATGAAGCGCACTTGTATATGTAAATGGACCTTGAGCAGATAACTCTCGTCCTTAGTAGGTAGAGGCATTTATGATAGTTGATGTAGAGTAGATAGAATTAAATTCTAGATTCGACAGTTGTGGAATGAAAGAGGGAGAACGGATATAGACACCCTCAATTGTACATTGTAACATTAGCCTAAGCCTGAGATTGAAGAAGCAGAAGAGCATGCAGAGAATTGTATGAAGAACACCCATGTACATACATTTGAATTAATAGAAGAACTTTGATTCAAATTCATGGTTTGTGTTGTTCTCTGTGTATTTGATGTTGATATGCTCATGAATGTTTGCTTCCTGTTATACATTTGCTTTTATATGTTGTGTATATGATTTCATGTCTGAATAGGAGTCTGAGAGAGTGAGTGAATGAGTTTCAGTTGTTTCTCTATTTGAGCCAGAGAATTCCTGCAAGGAGTGCAGTCGAATTGTTCGCAAGGAGTGCGTTGATAGAGGGTTCAGGTAGAGAGAAATTTTGTTCTCATTCATCCCAGAAGGTGCAGTCAGGCACATGAGCCGTGCAAGGAGTGCGTAGGCCAGGTAAAAGTCTCAGGGTTGTGAACCTGAGTGAAGTGTTAAAAGACTGTTGTTGTAGGCGTGCGCAGAGTCGAGGGACTTCAACACTCAGTCGAGGTTGAAGGGTTTCCGCAAGGAGTGCGTGCAAGAGGTTTCCAAGAAGACTCGTAGTCAGGAAAAGCTCAGGAGGAATAAGCCTTCAAATTCATTGAAGGATAAGCGCAGGGAAGCTGCTATTGAAAGTCCGAGGGAAGTGTCACAGGTTGACGAGCAGGTGAACGAGTCTCGTGGAAAGGCACTTCTTCATTTCATGGATTGCATAAGGAAGAACAGACGGTCGAAATCCTCTGAGGAGATTTTGCGAATTTTCGAGGCCGTTAGATCTCGGGGAGGTGCAAGGAGGTTACAGCATAAGTGTGGAAGAGGTTTGAAGCTCAGGAAGAGCAGTGCCGTTGATCCGTGCCACAGGAGCCATCAGATTTACACGTGAGATCGTGTATCGGGGATTCGCGAGTCGAAGCTCCAAGTTGTTACAACGAAAATTGTGATATCGCGATCCGCGATATCCCGACAGATCAGAACCATCCATCAGTGGGGACGCGTGTCAGGAGATTCCAGGAAGTCGGGGTCCGGAGCATCGGAGATTTCGGAGGTAGGAAACTCTTGTAGCTTGAAATCGCGAAACGCGATATCCCAACGGGAAAAGGACAGTCGGGCCACAAGAGTCGGCGAGTGGAGAACAGGTGGCATAACATATCGGGGATCGGGAAAAGGAAAGTCTCGAATCCATTGGCATCAGGATTCGCGATCCTGCGAAATCCGAAATTCCGATAGAAGTGACAGGAGGTGGAAAATTCAACTCGCGCGTGTGTGTCGGAGTTTCGTCACGTCGGGTATCGGGAGTCGGCAAATCATAGTGTTCAATATCGCGAGTAGCGAAAGCACGATAAGGGAAATTCTGATAGAAGAAAGAGAGAAGTCAGCGTTGACTGAGACATCAGGTCTCAGAGATTCGAGAGCCCAGTGATCGACCATTGGACTCACGAAGTCGCGAGTTCCGATTTCCCGATAAGTAAAGAAAGGGGGAATCACGCGAAGAGATCTGTGGGTGCAGATTTCCCGACAGGGGAATAGAAGAACCTCGAAGTTCTTCGGGCCGTGAGAAGAAGCAGATCCTGAGGGCATGTGGACTTTCCAACCTGCGGGTGGTGAAAGGGGCCGCGTTGCTATCATGGGACAAAAGACCCCCTTACGCCCAAATATTTGATGATTTTTTTTTAGTTATTAATATTTAATATAATTTATAATCATTAATTAATATTTATTTTACTTTAATTATATACTCTATTTTTTATAATAATTTTTTAATACCTATAATTTATAACTTAAATTATATGTTTATGTTGTTTAGCATCTATTCATTAACTTTTTAAGAAAATCAATCATATTTACCCATTAAAAAAGATTTTTAATATTTCACCTCCAAACAAATAAACAAATATTAAACAAGTTAAAATCCAGAGGGGGTAGGGTATGTATACCTACGTAGACTTTACCAGTCAAATCCATGGGCAGAGGTGGGTCCCTTGTCCCACAAACAAGGGGGTCTCATACACCAATTTTGTGTGGCTTGACCGTGACCTTAAAAATAGATTATTATTATTATTATTATTGTTATATAATTATTTCATCAATTATTTGTTAGGGCTCCAAACTGCCATGATATTTTAATGTGTTAAACTTATAAAATGTCCACTTAATAAGCTACGTGCTGTCATCCTCACTATGTCAAATAAATTAAATATATAATTTGACTATATATTAATACTTAATAACAAGTATAAGTAACTTTCTAAGAATAACCTGACACGTGTGTAATTACCCGAGTGATGTTCATTTAGCACCATAATATTTATGCAAGTATAATTTTGTTCCATTATATTTATTCAAAATTAATCATTCAAGGATTATTGGATTTATTTGTTCCAATATGATACAATGAATGAGTGGAATACACTTATATATAGGGAAAAACATTCCATAATTAAGAAAAACAATCAAGCACTATCTTATTCAATTTGAGACTTTTTCAAAACCTATGATGTCTTTTTTGTTGTGACATGGTTTACGGGTTGTCTTTTGGTTCAATGAGAATTTTTTGAATAGGTGATCTTGTTCACTGAATCTTCAAAAACAAAATGGGATGTGATCATAATCGAGGGTTTGTTTTCATTCCCCAGCTTGATAACTTAGGAAGATCTCTTTCGACAAGGGATTAGTTAGGTTCATGTAGACACAGATGTAGGAATAGGAAGTATATCATATTTTCTCAGTGATCTTTGAGATTTTAACAAATGTTCTTAGTGAGTTCCCAATTCCTTCCAAGATTTCTTTTTCCCAAAATTCTAAGCAGAGGGAATACAGGTGGATCCAGACATGGGTTGCTGTGAAATCCTCTTTGTCAATCCTAGATATTTCCATCCAGTGTTAGAGGTAGAGCCTCATAGAATTGAAAAAATATGGCTCATTTTCAAATACCCTATCCCGATCTTCTAAATTGGAGAATGTTGTCATGAAGAATCCCTTTGAGCCTAGGTTGAGGTCGATCTGGCCTTTCGGTTTCCAATTGTTATTAATCCACCAAACCAGTGCCTTTTTAGTGGTCCAAATGCCCATGAATTATCGAATGAAGGCATGGTCCTTCATATACTGTATGTATGCCCCTATCTTGTTTGAGTTGATTTCTTAGCATGGGTTTTCAACGACTTTTGGAATGCATCTAGTGGTTCCAATATTTTTCTTTGGTCTTGATCCTTTTGTTGCTTCGTTCATTATTGTACTCATTCTGTGTTGCTTGCCTTCCCTCTGATAAGTTTCCTTTAATCGAGTGCTTGGATTGCTTGATGGATTTGGATTTGGTTTGTTGGAGTTTGGTCGTTGACCGACTACCACTCCAATAGTAGGAGAGGGTGGCTCCCCCTCCACCAAACACCATAGGGGCTCATCATATCACATATAGAGAATAGTGTTGCAATCTTCATACCTTAACCCTCGTCTCTTTGTGTCTCCCACAAATAATTACATTAAATGAAATCTTAAACATAAGTACAATTAAAGAATTTATTTAATAATAATATAAAGAAAGAAGGAAAATTGTGTCATCCTTTAAGTACTATAAAAACTATGATGAAATGTGCATTCCAAGAAAATTTATCAAGAACTTCCACTCATTCTTAAAATGGTCCAAGGTAAGACTTGGCAACCTAAGCCCATAGAGACATCAAGTGAGGTCAACCTAGTCCCATAGACATCAAGTCAACCAAGTATGAAGTCTTGACCACAAAACCTCCCACTTCTAATTCACAACACTAAACCACTCAAACTAACTTTAAATTAAATTAAAATTAAACCAAAAATATAATAATTTTTAAAAATAAACATATATAATTATTTATTATGATAAAACATACTATTCAAGGATTATCTTCCATTGATGAAAAATGTCCATATATTTATTTAAAATTAACCATTCAAGGATTATCTTCCATTGATGAAAAATGTAGTTTATAGTATTTTTAGAAAATTTAATTATATTATGTTATAAGTTCAAATCCACAGAGAAAAATGTCCATATATTTATTTAAAATTAACCATTCAAGGATTATCTTCCATTGATGAAAAATGTAGTTTATAGTATTTTTAGAAAATTTAATTATATTATGTTAAGGTAATATGTATATTTTGTTAAGTCTAAAAGATCTTATACACTAATTTAATAGCTTCAAGGTGACTTTAAAAATAAATTATTATTATTACGAAAATCTACATATTCAATTATGTTTATTTTAATTTTTTTATATATAACTTATTAATTATAACTATAATTATTTAAAAAAAAAAAATCCTTATAAATCTATTTTAACTCCAATGCTCAATGCTGCATTGGTTTAGTACGGACAAATAGTTTGACAAAAGCATTCGTAAAAGCTGCGATGAAATTGATATCGAAATATCTATATTTTGATGAAAGCATTCATAAACGCTGAAATACTGTAGCATTTGAATGCATCGCCAGGTGCAATCATGGAAGACATAGTCTTTTGACTTTCATAGAATTACATAACTTTCATAGAATTACATAAAAGAGCTTCAATCGAATCTTGTAAGTGCCAAATGGAAATATAGGATCATGTAAGTGCAAAATGGAAATCTAGGAATTGGATTCTAGGTATCAGACTTACAAAATATCTGTCTTAAAGAAATTATAGTCCTAAATTTGTTGAAAGAAGTAACTGCAAAGAGCGCCTGACAGAGAAAGGCACAAAGGCAGAGAGCTGACTAAAAATCGTATATTAACGAGGAAGTTAACATTATGAAGCGACGCTAGGCATTAAAGTTTAATAATAATGATTCAAGTCTGCCAGAAAAGATTATTAAAGTTTAATAATAATAAAAGGTCACAGCATTTTTTATTTTACCAAAACTGTTATCATTTCAAATTTTTCAACTAATAATAAAATAATAAATAATTAATTTTATAATGTAGTTATTTTTTTTATAAATTTTTATTTAATAAATTTAATAAATTCATTAACTAATATACAGGTAATAAAATTATTTAACTTTTGATCAGTTACAATATAATCTGTCTATGAATAAATATAATACACAAATTATCAATGACAATATAAATATAATAAACAAAATTAACAGAAATTATATAACATCTAAACAAAATTAGAAGAAATTATTTTTATTTATATTACAAAGGAACTTTCCATTTTAAATATATTTAATAACATTAAAAGTTTCATTACTAAATACCTTAAAAACATGTCCTCAAAATCCTGCAATAAGCTTTTGGGAAATCCGTTTAATTTTTTCTCCTTTAACTTTGGGTAGTCCAATACTTATGGAGATCAATAAACATTACAAGCAAATAAGGAATCAAAGTAAAAATTTTATTTTTCATTACTAAATACCTTAAAAACATGTCCTCAAAATCCTGCAAGAAGCTTTTGGGAATCCGTTTAATTTTTTCTCCTTTAACTTTGGGTAGTCCAATACTTATGGAGATCAATAAACATTACAAGCAAATAAGGAATCAAAGTAAAAATTTTCTCAAAATAAAGAAGCTTTTGGGAAATCCGTTTAATTTTTTCTCCTTTACCTTTAGGTAGTCCAATACTTATGGAGATCAATAAACATTACAAGCAAATAAGGAACTAAAGTAAAAATGTTCTCACAGCCCTGAGTTAGTTGAGTAAAAATGTTCTCACAGCCCTGAGTTAGTTGAGGTAAACTCCCACTGCATAAAAACCTCATAACAACTCAACATAACAATACAAACAATTACATAATTCAAACGAGAATAAAAGTAATTACATAATTAGTTCCCGAGGTGTAGGACAGTCGGTGACGGAGTGTGTTGTTAAGCCACTCCGTGATGTTAAAGTCACCGGTTCGAAACCCATAGGGACAAAAAATCCAACCATGTTAAGGGTTGGTGTGGCTCAGGCCGGGTGCAATCCCCTGACCGCTTAGATGCCCCCTTCGAAACCCATAGGGACAAAAAATCCAACCATGTTAAGGGTTGGTGTGGCTCAGGCCGGGTGCAATCCCCTGACCGCTTAGATGCCCCCTGACCGCTTAGATGCCCCTGAGTAACCAGATAGATCTAGTTGAGGTAGCAACCCAACACAACATATTTAACACTGAAGGACATATTTCAAACAATTTAGCACTGAAATTAACCTCCTAACATTATAGAAGTACATTTTTCAAACCTGAACTAGTTGAGGTAACTCCATGCATAACAAACTGAGATAATCTCTTAACATAATAGAAGTACATAATTGTTATTATTCAAATTTATAGGGACTGTCTAGGTCTGAACTGGGGAGATGAAACGGGAGATTTGTTGAATGAGGCGTTCACAAGAATGAGATTGGGGTCGGAGGACATAGAAGCCGTGCTCTTCTTCCTCCAACACCACAACCTCAACGCTCTTCCCGCACTGCTTCAACAACTCACAGTATTCGTGGTCCCGATCTCTCAGCATATCTCTGCCACCGATGGCGACAAGAAAGGGAGGCAACGACATGTCTTCCATCTTTGGCGCACCGGGGCTCCAAGGGTTGCTGAATGGATGATCTCTGTCACTACCCACCGGGAGAGACAGCCGCCAAAAAGCGTCGTTCAGCTCCAGATTGAGAAACGTGTCGCGCGGGCACTCGCTCTCCGACCGCGTGCGTTGCTCGGCGCCAAAGAAGGGCTGCACCAGTATCGACCCTCTCAATCTGATGGGGTTCCACGCTTCCACACTGCCACGCAGCGCCACAACGTGATGTGCGACGTTAGCACCAGCGCTGTCTCCCAACAGATAGACCACGGAAAAGTCCGCGTAGGACTCGAGCCAGGGGTCGTGTTCGAAGTGTCTTCCGTCTCCCGCATGTGAGCTCACCCACTGGAGTGCCGTGATGCAGTCATCGTAGGCGGCGGGGAGGCGGTGCTCCGGAGCCAATCTGTAAGCCACGGAGACAACGATGGCGCCTACGGTCGCCGCCAACTTGAGAGAGAAGTTGTGGAACTCCGGCCGGGAGGGGGAGCCGAGGCAGAAACCGCCGCCGTGGAAATACACTATTACTGGGAGCCGGCGCGTTAGTGGTTGCTGTTGGAGGTGAGGAGAGGGCAAGTAGAGTCGAACCCATAACCCCAGCTTCTCATTCAACACCACATCTTTACTCGCGACCTCAGTTTGTGCTTCTTCTTGCAAGGAAGAGTTGAATAACGTTGGGAGATCCTCTTCACGAAAAATTGTGCCATCGCTGTACACCTTCAGAACTCCTCCAACGTTCTCCACTTCTTCCATCACCACCGCTATGTGGACACTTCTTCCTTTCTTCACCCCTTATATTCTTTCTGCCCGCTCTGTCTTTCTTACTCTTTGTTTCTTGACAGAAACTACCCAATTATTTTTGCCTGATTGTTATTGAGAATGCCGTTACAAAGATAATGAAAGCCAGACTAGTTGTGAAGGGATTCCATGTCCTACTGTTAGAATACCACCGAATCAACCTCACTCTCATGTTAATAAAGCGTTGCTACATTTTAGGTAATTTGCCTCTCAATTTCTAGTTTTAATAGCGTCGGTTTACATTGCACCGGTATCTGTTACTCAATAATGGCATCTCAACCATAGGTCAATTGACTTAGTAAAAATCTTAACCATAGGTAAATGTACTTACTAAAAAAATATTTAAATATTAATTTATTTAAAAATAATGATAATAATAATAATTTATTTTTTAAAGGTCATGGTCAAGCCAGCGCACCAGGTGGTGTATACAAAGAATCCTTTGTTTGTGGGACCCCTCTTCACTTAGCGATTTGACTAATAAAATCTACGAAAGTATAGATACCTTACCCCATACTGGTTGTTTTGTTTTTAATTTGATTTAGTCCATGAATTTAATGAGTGTATAATGAATACTAGTAGATGGTTTGGTTTGAATGGTACATAATAGTTCCTTCTTTGACTTGGCACCTGGTTTTTATTATGGTAGATATAAAGTAGCTTTCTAATTAATTAATGTGATGATGGTTATTTTTTTGTTTTTTGTTTTGAAGCGCCTAGTATTTTTTTTGTTTGGACAACACCCTTTTGTAACTATTAGGATATAAAGTAGCACAGGAGAACGTTGAAAGGGTTCGGTGAACAAGTCCAACACAGGCGCACATCAAGCGATCTTTTAGATATAAAAATGAATAGATTACCACCAAAAATGAAGCGATAAGTGTTTTTAATGATATAAAGCTTATAGCCTACATATATTTTAATCCTGTAATCATTTTGAACATAGCAATTATGTATTTTTAATATTTTAATTTCTGTTAGGTAAATATAAAAAAGTAAACATGTTAGCGGATGCCTTCATAAATGCAAGAAAATTATGAACAATAAATATGAAGCATTGATTTTGGAGGACTACTAAAGAATATGCTAGCATCTTCAATGCTTAATCATCAATTAGAATTTAAGATTAAAAGATCATTAATTATATCATTATCAATGGTTAAATTTTAAAGTAAATTATTTACTAAATATAAATATAAATTATAATAAAATTATGTAAGGATTTTTATAATTTAAATAGAATTATTTTAATTTAAAATTGTATGAATTAAATTATGTACTATATAAACACGTCTAAAAATCACGCCAAAATTAAAATTTCAAATTTAATTATTTAAATTTAAATAATTTAAATTCTATAATAAATTTATGAAAGTTTATTATTATTTTTAAAAATCAACAACTATAGTAATATTTAATAAGTTATAGAGAAATGTACAAGGGACACAAAAAGCAAAAATAGCGGGCCTTAAATTGTCTAAACAAAGCTCTCACATAGGATTTAAGTGTTTGAAGTGATAACTAGAAACTAAAAGACTAGATAGCATAACTATAGGAATGAAAACAGAACCAGAAGTCATTTAGCATTTGGAACCCGAGAACTCGTAAAGTCCACCACCTCACATCCATGAGGCAGACAATCAATATGAGTAGAGTGGTTGTATAATGTCCCCACTTTGGGACATCATCCGCAGTGATTTATGATATTACGGTAGCAGTTAGTGTTAGAGTACAGGGGTATTTGGAGGCATTGTGGGGTCCAACTTGTGTCGATGATCATATTCCATCATTATGATCCATTCATATGAGGTTGGCTTTGGTTCGTTGCATTCCGGCGATTTTCCATGATTTTGACTATTTTGAGCTACTATAAGTTAGTGAAATCCCCGAAGGTCATTTTGGGCGTGCTTGTAGGAACCTCTAGGTTATGACCAATCATTGGAGACTCCAGAGAGGAGCAACACTCACAGGATGGGATGCTAAGTGACTTTCAGTGGCCAGGAATGCCATAAGGAGAGATAAGGAGCCTTTCAAGGTAAAAGGTTAATTAATTATTAAGTGATTTAATTAATTAATTAAATATCAAAATGAAAGTCACTTTGGAGGGACAAGGTGAGCCAAAGTATAAAAGGAAAAGAGCCTCTTCTCATGGATTCATGTATGATCTTATTTTGATATCTGGCGCAGCTAGGGCCCATCTCTTAGGGTTTTGAAGGTTTTGACATAACAAACCCTAGGGCGATTGATGGTGAAAGATTCCACCTATCTTGTCCCAAGCTTGGTCACAGAGGAGATGTCTCTCCCACACCATTCTAGTTCTAGATCTACTCGAGTTGCGGGAGGATTCTACATCAATTTCATGTGCTGATAGAGAGAGAGCACACCAGTTGAGGAGTTTCGGCAAGAGGTGCACCATCTTTGGAGAGAGGATTCGTTGTAGGAGATTGAGTGGCCGGGCCGTTGAGATTCCTATCCTTGGGATTTCATTGCGAGGGCCTTGGCCGTTGAGGATTCTATCACTTGGGTTTTCATTGCAGGGCCTTGGACATCAGATCTAGTGCTTTCTGAGATAGTTTTATGGCTCAGATTATTTCTTGAGCAGTGGGACGAATTGAAGAGAAGGAGGGTATTTTTGAGATCCAGATCTAGTCCGTTTGGAGGGATTACACTTCAGATCTGACCCTAAGTCTTCACCTAGTGACTTGCAGTGTCCCGATCTATATTTCTGGAGAGTTTCAGAGCATTTGGAGGCCTCCTTCAGCAGGGCCGAATTATCTAGGGCTTCAGTCATCCAGTGGGGCGTACCATTCAGTGGGGGATTTCAGATCTACAATGATTGAGAGGGATCTTGGAGATTCGGGCACCTGGGTTATTCTTACCATCAACCGATCTACTGTTTGACACCTTTTTTGAGATGATTAGACATCTTTGGCACCAGGGGCGAATTGTTGATGAGCTTCAGTTATCCAGCAGAGCGTGGCATCTTGCTACTTGAGGGGTTTGGCACTTGGCATTGGTATTCATCTCTTATCCAGCCTTTGGAGGCTTGTTTTGTATCAGCGGGAGTATTTTGTAGCAGCTCATACTTATTATCTATTGTCTATCTTCTTGGCCATCTGTTGAGCATTCCATATCGACATCTTCGTTGTAGTAGGTTTCTCTATTTTATGAATAAAGAATATTTGAGATGTTTTGGCTTGTCTATCTTATTGCATATGGTTGAGGTATGTTCCATGGTTATCTCTTTCTGTTATTTGCTGCATACCCACATATAAACACATCTAAACAAATAGATCAGCAAACTGTATGACGAAATACCACAACCAGAAAAAGTTTTAAAAAGACACCAAAACAAGTGATGATCCTTGCATAATGGCTTGGGATCATTACAGTGGTATCAGAGCTTAAATCCTGCAAACCTAAGGGGTTTTTCATAAGGATAAATGGATTTTTGGAAGGAAATGGAGATTGTTAACAAGATTGAGGAGTGTGAGAGGGAATATGAAACCCTCAATAATTTCAAAGGGATCATAACATTCCAATGGTTCCTATCCTATAAAAATCCTAGTTGGAACAAGAAGAAGATTGCACATTAGCTCAAGAAGAGGGAGGAAATTAGAGCAGCCCTTTGGGGTAACCCCACACCCATTAGGAGTACGCAACTTTTCTATAGTTGCAAGGTGCCTTGGGAACCAGATCATAGGTGTAGGGGTAAGGGTAAGAAGCACACTATTGAGGCATACCATGACAGTGATGATGGGGTGTGTGTGGATGGAGCGACAGATGTTGATTCAGAGCAGTCAGATGATGACAGTGACTCTTGCACAGGGGCTAGTCAACACACTATTGAGGCTCACCATGACAGTGATGATGGGGTGTGTGTGGATGGAGTGACATATGTTGATTCAGAGCAGTCGGATGATGACAGTGACTCTTGCACAAGGGCTAGTGATAGTGACTCTACCTCAGAGGATAGTGATGATAACTCTTGCACAGGGGCTAGTGATGCTTGCATGCTTGAGGAGGATGATGACCCTTGTGTAGTGGATAGGCAGCTGGATGGACAGGACGATAGAACTAGTGTCTCAGTAGACATATCACATACCATTGATGACCTTATGCCTCAATAGAGTGGTGACACTGGTGAGGAGTCACACATGTTAGCACTTAGAGACGATGAGCTACCTATGAGGGTCGTGACACATTTGTCACCCTTTTAGACACCCATGATAGCCACGTCACATGAGGAGATCAGTGGCACGTCAGATGTGATGGATGAGCCTATTGTGAGGGTTGCACAGCATGGACATGTAGATCCACCGATCCAGGAGGAGATACTGGGAGTACAGACAGGGGACCTTACACATACAGATCAACTAGAGGAGATTGAGTCACAGTTATTAGCGACTCCATTAGTCGAGCAGATTGCAGAGGTTGACAGGTTGATGGAGCACTTACTTCTAGAATCGGCCTGCAGTGATGAGGATGCACTCTTTATGTAGTGTCCCCAAGGCCGAGCCCCATTACAGATCATGTTATATGCAAAGAATTGTAAATGTGTTCTATAGTCTAGTGAGCCAAGTTTTGCATAAGCTGTAGGCTTATGTGTTTTGATAGGCCAGGGAGCCTAAGTTTTGAAGGCAAAGAGCCTATTGATGTACTTGTATGTATGCAGATCAATTAATAAAATATAAACACCGCCAGTGCAAACCGACCACGATGAATGAGTGATGGGGGACTGAGCGTCCACAGAGTGGCCAAGGAATTAGGGGCTGGAAGGTGGGAAAGGGGTTGAGTGTTGAGCCTAGGGGCTAAGCCTAGGGGGCTTAGGCCTGGAATAATATTTTAATATTATTTCCAAAAAGAGCCATGTG
>SNQJ01S0183589.1:10752-29729 GCA_010110895.2 Picea sitchensis | reverse complement strand
ATTTGTCACACTAGATCATCCTCAAACCTAGCTTCTACAAAATTATTCACATTATGGATTTTATATAGTGAGCATGTTTTTAAGACCTTGAATCCCATCTAAAATGTCCACCAACTTTGTGCACTCACAAATAGAGTTAAAAATCTCTTTATGGTATCCTTTGCTCTTATCCTAAGCTTCTTTATTGCACCACAATTTCTGTTATCATCTAGATAATAAGATGCACAATTCAAAGATAAAAAAAATATTATATGATGAGTGATGTAACTTTCTAGGTTTTTATCCTTTTCTAGTTACCTTTTTACGATGAGTTTTTCCCAAAATCCACCTAGAAATTCATAAAGATGGATAGAATTGTTGACCTCAATGGAGGGTGTTGGTGTTGGGGTTTTTTAGGGTGTTACATCTATCTAAAATTGCAAATTAGTCAATAATTGATTTTCCCATGATAATGGTTCGTGAAAGTAAAAAACTGGAGCTTTTAGACTACTCCTTAAATTATATGACAATAAATTGATATATAGTGAATAAATTAAGATATTTATTTCAAATATTTTTTATATTCTAATTACTATAATAATACAAAAATTTAATATAAAATGTTAAAAAATAAAAAAATAACATTAAAAATAATAATAATGTATGTTTTAAAGAATCATAAATAAAATATATTGACATATGAAAATCAATAAGAAAAATAATTAAACAGAATCATAACCTCAAAATATGATGATGATGATGATGATGATTAACGTCCACTAAGACCTAATTGGTCTATCAAACCTAAAGAGGGTAAGTGATTACTTGTGATTCTTTAGAATTTTGTTTCTGTGCTCGAAAAGCATTAATAGAAGCTTTCCAAGATCACCATACTTTTGTTGAGTTAAGAGGTTAGGAAGGTTGGTAGTGTGATCAATATTTTGAAAATGAAAAAAAAAAAAAAAATATGATGATGATGATGATGATGATTAACGGCCCACTAAGACTCCACTCAATTATCAAACCTAAAGAGGGTAAGTGATTACTTGCATTCTTTAAAATTTTGTTTCTAAGCTTGAAAAGCATTAATAGTGAAGTTTCCAAGATCACCATATTTTTGTTGTGTTAAAATGTTAGGAATGTTGGTATTGTGATCAATATTTTGAAAAATGAGATCTAATACATGGGTATAGGCAAGTAACTAAGTTTTCATCTTCAATCTTCTTGGTGTCACAAAGGTGAGACACTCTTTCATCCCATGGCATTTTAGGAATTGAACAACACCTATTTTCACTATAGAGCTCGTGGAGAATTTGTTTTTATCTTAAGAATGCTTATTTTTTTCTTTTACACTTGGAAAAATAGATAGATAATTTTGATCTTCTCGATTAGGGCTTCATTACATTCATAATACCTTAATTTTTCTTTTTCCTCTAACCCTTTATCACACCACATTTTTCCTTAAAATTTTGATTTGACATTTTTTAATAGTATCTTTTATTCCAAAATGGTTTCTTCCATGATTCCCCAATAGGTTTAGCTAAGATCGAAGGCACTTTTATGCCATCCTCACTTGAGTCGATGGTGGTTATGACTTGATTTGAAGCAATTTTAGGTAACCTCTACTCTTCCACAAGTTAAGCTTTAACTGGTTCTTATACATTAGATATCTAGTCATAGCCATGCTCTCAATTGGGGAGAGTTTGTTTCTATGAGGAGGATGGGATAGGGCTGTGATTTCCTTTAATTCCTTGAGATTATAGGTTGGAGTAAATTCCCCTTTGTATTTTCTCTCATCTTTCCTCTGTGATCTCATGAGAGTAACACAAGGCTGACTTCACATCCATAAAGAATAACAAAAGTAAACAAGAATCTCAAAGAGGAGTTTTATTTTTTAATCCCATAGCCAAAGGTCCATTAATTTAAAATTATTTTCAAGCCCATAACAAGCTTTCCATCCCCCAATAATCCTTTTCTCAATGCTATAATTCCAATTAAGCTTGTGGTGAATATTTCCACCCAAGATATTTTATGAAGTCACTTCCTCCAAGTTCTTGTTTCATATACAAAGGTATCATAGGATCTTATTGGATTAAATAATCATGACCTTAGTCTTGACCAAGATAACACTCATACCCATATTGGAGGAAAAACTTCGAGATTCTTAGTTGGTTTTCAAGATCATGGGGACTCACATAAGAACTTATATCATCTAAGATAAAGAAGAAGATCGATGACTATACCCGTGAGAGTAAGGCCGACACAACCCTGCCAAAGCATTCTAATTTATCAATGTATATACAAAAAGGGTAGGGGACAAGCGACAACCTTGTTTGATTCCGAGCATCGCAGTTAATCTCTTTGACCAGCCCTCAATAAGCCTTTAAACTTAGCAATAACATTCTCATCACATCCTTATTGCAGTTCTCAACTCTCGAGAGGCACTTTATCTCTTCCAACCTATTCCAAAGGATTTTCCTAGGAACCATGTCAAAAGATTTTCAAAGTCAACAAAACAACAAAAGATTGGTTTTAGCATTGCAAAACTCCTCTGCAATGGTCCTAAAGGTAAAAAGATGGTCCACCATTTAATGATATCTCCTAAACCCTTAGTGACATTTAACTCTTTTACCGTGACTTCTAGCCAAATGCTAATCTTCTTTTCCAAAATAATTCCATAAAACTTGGCTAAAATCTAGCTAACAATAATGGTCCTATAATTAGAGAGAATGTTTTTATAATATAATTAAAATAAAAAAAAAAAAAAAAAAAAAAAAATCATAAACAAAATATTAATATTAAAGAAAATCATAACCCAAAAAATATAATAAAATATTAATATAAAGTAAAATGTATTTTATAATATCATAATAAATATTAATAAATATTATATATAAAATTGATATATAAAATAATTAAAGAGAATCATAACTCAATAATTTAATATAATATTAATAAACAAAATATTAATAAAAATATATTAATATATGAAAATAAATACTAAAAAAATATATTGACATATGAAAATCAATAAGAAAAGAATTAAAAGAATCATGAACTAATAATTTAATATAATATTAATAAACAAAATTTAATATATGAAAATGGATGTTAATAAAATATATTTACATATGAAAATCAATAATTAGAGAATCCTAACCTAATAATTTAATATATGTATTAATATACAAATAAATGTATCTCTTAATAATCATAATCAAAATATTAATAAAATATATTAATTTATGAAAATCCAGATCAAACACAATTAATGAAAATCATAACAACATAATTTAATATAATATTAATATACAAAATAAATGTATCTCTTAATAATCATAATCAAAATATTAATAAAATATATTACTAGTGCAAAGTAACCATCAAACACAATTAATGAAAATCATAACCACATTAATTATTAGTATCTGTATGAATAAGCAAATAAATAGTTAACATAACCTATCATAATTTCTTGTATATAATTAGAAAGTGTATGGTTCATAATTTCTTAGAAAGAGTCCACCCTACTATTACTCTCTTTAAAAACATTACCAAATTAATTTAATACTTTAAAACAACAAACAAATTCAATTTCATTCATTACTCTCTTAGAAACATTGGCCAAATAAATGCAATTTCTCATACTTTGAGCATAGCAAGATTCTTGTTCATATTACATATTTTATATATATTAGTAACAAAAACTAGTGCTAAGCACTTAATTGGTGGTCAATATTTTATATTTATTCATAACAAACAAGCAAGTGAAGTTTCATTAATTAATTCTTATTAATATTATTTTAAATTTTCCAATTGCTTATCTATCTATTTATAGAATGGAAGCGTGCTGAGTACAATGTGGTGTATAGTGGAATGCAGTAATTGTTATCATGTACACACCACAATGGATTCATATCATCGCTGGGTGAGTGTGTATGGTTTTGAAAAATGAAATTCATATTGGCTCAAGCATTTATGAAGCACTGGAGGGAATCCATAACTCAATCCGCTATATATATTTTATTTCTAAAGCTTTTTAGGATCATGTATGAAGCTTTTCAATACTGAATTTTTTCTGTTGTTAGAAGTGATAAGTGTCTATCCAAGATCGTTATCCGAAGGACTGCAAATATAAGGTCTATAAAATCTGCATTTATTCTTGTAGTAATTATGATGACAATGGCAATCGCGAATAGATGCGATACAAATTCACGTATGGGGATTCATGGTAACAAAAGGCATTTTCATCGCTGATTCATTCAATTTAATGGTCTCGGTGAAACATCACTGTATTGAAGAACGCAGAGGCCAAAGGAGTCGGTAAGTGTGTATTTTGTGTGTTGTGGGTGGCGGGTTTGTGGGGATTTTTGGAATGTAACTAAATATGGAAGCTCATCGACCCGCAAGATAGTTTTTCTTTAGATGGAAGCCCACCAACTTACCATTTACACCGGGGATCGGGATCTGGAGCAAATAGTTGGCTCGTTCACTTGGAGGCAAGTCATTTTAATATTCTCCAAGTTTTACTTTCATTTTAATATTGTTTCTCTGTGTTATGGTGGATTTTCACTAACTGTTCTTTTTTTTCACAAACTAAATATTACAATCATTTTAAACGAATGTGTTTATAAGTGTATTCAAGTCTTATTACTGAACTATTATTCAGGGTGGAGGATGGTGTAGCGACATACCCTTGTGTTCGCAGCGCGCACACTCTGCGTTGGGTTCTTCTCTGTACATGGGTAGATCAATAGAATTTACAGGTTCTCTAAGTGTTGATCAATCACAAAATCTAGGTATATCAAAGCTACACTCTAAAGCCATGTGATTATAATTTGTTCTCTATAAATTCGGGTTCAAGTGATTAGATGTATCTTAACCTGCTCAAAGGATTTCTATAATCGAACCCATTGCGAATTGGCGGCCAGATTCGTCCTTATTCAATTCTGAGATGTGGGAGGAGGTAGACCGCAGTATGTTACTTTGAATACCCAAATTAACATGATTTTTAAAATCTATCAACTAAGGATCTTTCATTTCCATATCAGTCAAAACTTTTGTACCTAATTATGAGCATCATTTCAGGGTAGCAAACTCCATATCGAGGACAAAGGATATGGTGTCAGTAATGGAAGATCTTGGCAATGGGGATGAACAAAATTTCCAATCAGGCATCAGCCTCCTAAGTTTATATGATGCACATACCGTATCATAAAGTGTTGGAATGTGATTCATCAACTCCATTTGTTGCAGCTATTCTTAATCGGTCGTCACAGGTGGCTCGCCACATTTATTCACCCATGATGATTTTCGTAATCTTCATTTCCAAGAGTGCTAAAGTCAAGTGCATGCCATATGCTGGATTTTTAATGGATTCGTATTTTGTCAATGATATCGTATTTGATATCATCATGCACATTCATATTCTTATCCGTGATTCTAAAAGCTTATGCATTTTGATAAGTTTCCATTATTGTACCGCTGCCTTGCAAATGATGCGGTGAAGTTGGATGTAACGCGAACAAAACCATTTAGAGTTTTCTTTCTAATAATCAGATCGCGGACATTTCATGCATATATCCGACTCTGGATTTATCCGCTCATTGAAAGATCGCCTTCTTTCTTCATATATAATTTTCAATCTTATAGCATTATTGTATTTGATACTGTATTGTATGGTTCTTTAAAGCACTTGCCAGGAGCTTGCACATCAAAAATGAATCCTGCAACTCTGGTACTATGATTCCTTTCATTTGAAATTATGTTATAATGGCACTTGCTCATAAGGATTGTTGCTAACATTTGATGATACAAAATGGCAATGTTTCTTTCCACAATACCTTTTACAATCAATCAAAACCCCTCTTTTTGTTGTAAATGCAAGGCATGATCCATTACATGTAGATATAATTTGTTCTGGCTCTTTCGCTGATTTTCTCTGGAGCATATAACATATTGAATGGGATTGAATATGTTTTATGGCTGGTATTTTGTTTTCTACAGATTGGAAATGTTTTGGTACCGCTTCAGCATCCTATTAATAGTTGGCAGAAGTGCAAGAGGGATATTGCGACATGCGGTCCATTGCAATTGAAAATGATGGAAGGTGAGCAACATTCAAGTGTCTTTCTGGCAACAACATGCATTTTGCAATACAATTCCAAATTTTGTTAAGAGCTTATTCATATATTCTACATAGGATTGAGGAATGATATGATGAGTGCATTAGAACCAGAGTCCAACTCAACTACGGGAGGGTTGTTTATCAATTCATGCTATGCACACTGCCAAACAACTGTACGAGTTTTGTGGCACTCACGTAATTCTCCCAGATTGAGTTCAAGGGTGCGTCCTTCCCTTCCTTTAGTTCTTGGAGATTAAATTAGTTATCTTCAAAGTTCAATTACTTAAAAATGTAAGCTTGTTACCTGGCAGACCATTGCAGAAGCAGCTGGAGATTGGTTTTTCGATAGAAGTGTTGTCAAGTATATTGACTACCCATACCCCTGTGATTCTACTTGCAACAACTTTTACCAGTGATCTCAAATCACATGTTAATTGTTGGAATATGTAATTTCTACCGGCATTTAATTCAGAACCTTCTACTCAACCACTGATCAACCACTGACACTGTTCATGCACCGCCTCTTGTAAACATTCCTTAATCTTCCACCGACACTCCAGAACTGTCTCGGGAGCCTCTAGAAGGTTCTTCTCCGTCTATAAAATAAAGCATTGTAACCATTTCGCTGTGTGTTCAATAAAAATCGCCATTTGCTATGTATATTTCTCAGAAAGTTTATTTGCCTCTCGGGCCCACTCATCGTGGTATCAGAGCTGAGGTGAGCAAATTGTCGTGGATAGTTTGAGAGGAAGCCAGCCTTCCAAGAAGAGTTCATGAGAGCTTGCCTTGTCGAGAGTTGAGTTCCAAGATAGCTTGAGATCCTAGCAAACATCTTCCAGAGAGCAAAGTGGAGGAAGAGTCGCGGCATTGAAGAAAAGAGCTCGCGGCGTACCGAAGAAAGAGTCGTTGTGCTCAAAAGAAAGCCGGATCATGTTAACTCACCGATTTGATTCCAAGATAATAAGGCGCAGATAGGAGACAGGAGTCAAAGAGTGCCTTGTGGTGTGGTGTTGTGTGACGCTGCAAAGAGTATTGTCCGGCTGAAATCGAAGGGATCAATTCGAGCAAGCATCCGAGGGTTTCCTGACAGAGAGGAACACCGTGACAAATTACGAAAAGCTAGTAAGCTCGCCTATAATAGCCTTCACTTTCATTTCGTTCAAAGCTCTAAAGAAACTATATGCAATCTCCAGTCGGATATTTTTTTCAATCAGTTAAACTCCTGGAGTTTATCTAGTCATTTTTGTTTTATCATCATTGGTTGTTGTGTGTAATTTAATGAAGGATTGAATACAAGTTGAGGGAGGAACTTCCCATCTGCATGTGTTTAGAGGAAAGTCTACAACAATAGTTGTCCATTGTGAGTGATATTGTATAGCTTAAATTTTGCTGAAATTTTTTGAGAAATGGCATCAAACACATTTCAAATAAAATTAAGCGATTCCAACATTTTCCGGGAAAAATTATGATAATTGGGCATTTAGAATGAAATTAGCATTTGATTCATATGAGCTAACAGATATAGTAATGGTTGGCTATATTGAACCACAAGATGAGTCTATTTTGAGTGCCGATGAAAAGAAAAAGCTTGATGAAAATAGGCAAAGAGTAAAAGGGCTTTGCAGATAATTGGGCAAGCATTGGACGATTCATTTGTTGGAAGGATTAAACCAGCCACTACAGCCAATAAAGCATGGGACATTCTAGGACAGCTTATCAAGGCACCAGCAAGGTAAAATTGCCAAACTCCAAGCACTTAGAAGGGAATTTGAAACTTGTAAAATGAAAGACTCTGGATCTGGGAATAGATCACATATCTTGTTACGTAGTTGGAGCAATCAACAAGGCAAATGGTGATGAGCTAGTAGATCATAAGGTTGTAGAAAAGTTTTTAATAAGTTTTCCTAGAAAATTTGATGCAATTGTTGTGGTAATTGAAGAATCTAAAGATTTGGCTACATATTCTATGGATGAGTTAGTTGGCTCCTTGAAAAATTATGAATACAGGTTAAACAAAATAGGACGACAATTTCATTGGAGCATGCATCAAAACACAAATGACATTTGGAAAAGGCAGAGGAAGAAGGAACTAAGTTTCGAGGAAGAGGAAGAGGAAGAAATAATTCTCAAAGAGAAGAAAGAAAGAATCAAGACCCGTGAGGAAGGAGAAATAAAAATTTCAACTCAAGGGAAAGCAATTACACCGCATCTCAAAGGTATGACACAAATCAAATATTCAATGTTATTACCGCAAGAAGTATGGTCACTTTGCAAAATGACAAAAGAAACAAGCAGATATGAGAAAACATAATGCACATTTTTCTGAGAGTAGTTCTAAGACATTGTTTATTACATGTGATGTAGCTCAAGAAAATGCAAGTAACATTTGGCTTCTTGATAGTGGTTGTAGTAACCATATGACTAGAAATAAAGGGTTGTTTGAGGACTTGAATACATCAATTAAAGAACAAATTAAATTGGGCAATGATAATATTGTAGAAGTCATGGGAAAAGGTGCAATCAGTGTAATAACAAATAGAGGAAAGAAAACTATTCCCGATGTTTATTTTGTGCCTAGTTTAAGTATTAACTACAAGTATGTGGGGACAACTTATGCAGCAAAGGTTATAAAGTTTCTTTTCAAGAATGATGTATTCACTTCATATTTGATATCTTCCTAGTAAAGTGTGGTGATTGCAAGGATTAAAATGACGGACAATAGAATGTTCCCACTCCACATGAAAAGTGAAATGATGGAGAAGATTGGAGCAAGTTTCAAGGCATCAAGCCAAGATCAAGCATGGATATGGCACTTGAGGTATGGCCATCTAAACTTCAAAGCACTATCTCTATTGCAAAGAAATGAAATGGTAAAAGGATTACCACCCATTCAAGCACCAATTAGTTCATGCGAAAGTTGTATTTGGGCAAGCAACACAGGTTAAGCTTTCCAAAAGAGAAGTCATATAGAGCTTGGGCACTTTTAGAAATTGTGCATACAGACGGTGTGGTCCAATGACACCATCATTAGGGGAGCATTTTTTAACATTCATTGATGACTATAGTAGAAAACATGGGTTTATTTCCTAAAAACACAAATCTGAAACATTTAACAAGTTTAAGGAATTCAATGCATTTGTTGAGAAACAGAGTGGTCTATCCATTAAGATATTAAGAGATCAGATAAAGGAGGAGGAGAATACAAGTCAAATGAGCTTTTGGAGTATTGCAGGTATCAATGGAACAAGGAAGCAAGCCACTACAAGCCAGTACACCCCAACAAATGGTGTTGCGTAATCCAAAACAACTGCATTAACAATGGAGATGGTAAGAAGTTACGCGTTGAAAGGCAAGAATCTGCCTAATGAATATTGGGCCGAAGAGTTTCTTCAGGCAAATATATATTGAATAGGAGTCCAAAAAAGATTGTAAGAAACATGGTTCCTCAAGAAGCATGGAGTGGTAAACATCATAGTGTTTCTCATTTTAAAGTATTTAGTTGCATTGCATATGCACATATACCAAAACAAACAAGGAGTAAATTGATAAAGTGAAAATGCATTTTCATTGGCTATGATGAACAATCTAAGGCATATAAATTATTTAATCCTATAACCAAGAAAGTCATTGTAGGTAGAGATGTTGTATTCAAAGAGGAAGAATCTTTGGATGGCAATATAGACAAGACAATTACAGTTACAAGAATACTATATGAAGAACAAGGGGAACAAAGGAGGTGAGGAACACCTCAAAATGAACAAGGAGGAACCATCAAGCATTCCACAAGAAGAAACCTCACAAAGGCAAGGTGAGCAAGGAGAAACATCAAGTCCACAAGTAAGTAATGACTCAAATCCTACACTTGAATTAAGATCAAGATTAAGAGGCAAAAAAGACTAGAAGCTTGCATGAAATATATATGATCAAGGAGATAGGATAGATTTGCAAACCAATTTTGCTCTATTTACTCAAAATATATAGGATCTTGATGATGCAATTAAGGAAGAATATTGGATTAATGCAATGAATGAAGAAATGGAATCTATTAAGAAAAATGATACATGGGATCTAGCTGACTTACCTAAGGAAAAAGAATGCATAGGTGTGAATGGGTATATAAAACTAAATATAAGGCAAATGGAGAAATTGACAAACATAAGGCAAGATTAGTAGCTAAAGGATTTGCACAAAAATATGGAGTTGATTACAATGAAACACATTTGCACTGTGAGGCAAGACTCTGACACAATTAGATGGTACCAGCTAGTCAAAAAGTCAACATAATTGAAAGTTTATCAAATGGATGTCAAATCAGCCTTCTTGAATGGATATTTAGAAGAAGAAGTCTATGTGCAACAACCACCGTGGTATGAAGTAGGACAAGAAGACAAAGCTTACAGGTTAAAGAAGGCACTTATGGATTGAAGCAAGCACCAAGGGCTTTCAGCGTGATAGACTCATACATGATAAAAAAGGAATTCATAAGAAGCACTAGTGAGCCACACTATACACCAAAGTCAATGAACAAGGTCAGATCTTGATTGTTTGTCTATATGTTGATGATTTGATCTAAGTACAGGTAATCTCTATTGATATGTTTAAATCAGCAATGAAGAAAGAATTTGAGATTTATCAGACTTAAGTTAATGAATATTTTCTTGGCATTGAAGTTACACAAAATGATAAAGGAATTTTCATCTGTCAAGGTAAATATGCAAGAGATGTTTTAAAAAAAGGTTTAGAATGATAAAATACAGTCCAGTTTCTACACTTGTGGCAGTTGGCACAAAACTAAGTAGAACAAAATGAGATGGATTTTGACTCAACCATATTCAGAAAATTAGTTGGAAGTTTGATGTATCTCACCACAACTAGGCCGGATATAATGTATGGAGTCAGTTTGATTTCTAGATTCATGGACACACCAAAGAACCCACATTGGCAAGCAGGAAAAAGTTTATTAAGATACATTGCAGGAACTATGAATCACGGAGTGTATTCTACTTCAAATAATTTTCAGTTGGTTGGATACACAGATATTGATTTTGCAAGAAGCATTGATGATAGAAAGAGCACATCCGGATATGCATTTCATCTTGAACAGAGTTGCGGCATAATCAAAGAAGCAAAACCAATAGTGACAATCTCATTAGCAGAAGTAGAATATGTAGCAAGTACATCAGCAGCATGTCAAACATTCTGGATGCGAAGAATTTTGAATGATCTAATGCACAATCAAGAAAAGGTTACTACAATCTACTGTGACAAAGAAGTCCACCATTGGACTATCAAAGAATCATGTTTTTCACAAGAAGACAAAGCATATCGACACAAGATATCACTTTATTCGAGAACTTGTCAACAATGGAGAACTCCTCCTACAACATTGCATCAAATGAGCAACTTGCGACATATTTACAAAGGGCTTTAGCACAAGACCAATTTGAGTATATAAGAGAAGTATCAATTGTACTGTTAATGTAATTAGTAGTAGTGTTCTGGGGAGGGTTGGAATATGTAATTTCTACCCGCATTTAATTCAGAACATTCTAATCAACCACCGATCAACCACCAACACTGTTCATCCACCACCTCTTGTAAACATTCTTGAATCTTCCACCCCACATTCCGTGATCATTTCGGGAGCCTCTAGAAGGTTCTTCTCCGTCTATAAAATAAAGCATTGTAAGCATTTCGCCATGTGTTCAATAAAATTTTCATTTGTCGGTATATTTCTGCGGTTTTATTTCGGTTCCGCCCACTCATTAATGGCTTCTAACCCAATTCGTATGGACAACTCCTTTTTTGTAATAGTCCATTTTGACAACGAAAATAATATTATTATCTTAATTTTTCAAATGCATAACTGTATTTATATCGGATGTTATGATTTTTTTATAAGAATAATATTATCTTAATTTTTGACACACAATGCTCTCTGTTATGTACGTTATGATTTTTTATAGGAATAAAATGTACGATATTCCATATTTAAGCAATAAAAGGCTTTATAATATGTCAGATTTCTTGACTCTAGCATTCGGGTTACTTAGTGAAACTAGGATGACTTTACATTATTTTCAATAAATTTACCATGATAAAGTTTTTAATTAATTTGCCTTTAATCGCATTTATCAAAAAATAAGTTTTTTATAAGAATAAGATTATCTTAATTTTTTTTGAGAGACATTTATGATATCTGACAAGTTTGCCAATAAAAAGGCTTTTATAATAAGTCGATTTCTAGACTCTAGTATTCGGCTACTTAGTGAAACTAGATGACTTTAACATTATTTTCATAAATAAATTTACCCATGATAAAGTTTAATTGGAATTTTAATTTTAATCAGATTAAAAAAATAAATTTGTTTTCCTCGCTTATTAAATTCTTTGCAATTTTATCACTCGATGGTGACACGCGGCGATGCTCTCTTGCCACATGGCTGCCATCAAGCCACAACTTAATCGGGATGTAGGTCACCCCCATCCCTTCGATTACTGGCGGTAGCCTGGCTATTACAAATCGGGCTATATGGAGGAGGTGGATTCTCCTCACAATAACGCGACCGCATGTACCAACATCTGGTCATGACAAGTTATTAATAGAAGCCATGTGATGCCGCCATTTGAAACTGAAGTCGAGAGCCCTCGATTTATTGGTTCACTTTCATTTCGACCTCCCCACGGCTGGGGAGCTTTGCGCGCTTCCGGGTTCATTCTAGTTTTGGTTCATTCTCTCTATATCTCTATCCACCCCCCATCAGCAATGACAAGGAAGCGAGGCGGTGCCCTCGCCGAGGCTCATCTTGGTACACCCACAAAGAGAAGAGGCAAAAAAGGAAGAACCCGAGCGCCGCTCACCAATGGCTTAATTTCCATCCTCTGCGAAAGCACGGTCACCAATTGGCACCCATGCAATTATCGTTGGAGCTCCGGGACAGTAAACATCGCATCTAATACCATGGCAATTTGAGCTTGGAAGTTGTTCTGGCGGAGTTTCCGAGGAGTTTCCTTAACCCTGCTATGTTGAAGCAAACGCCGCACTGAGGATTTAACGCGACTCACCCTGAACCTCTATTAACGCGTTCGAATACGTGCCGGAAATGGGTCCGGGAGAGCCAGCAGACGAATTCCCACTTTGTTTTGTTGAAGAGATACAGTGGACGGGTGACTACAACCCCAACCGCCATGTTGAGAAGGTAACAACCCAGCCAGGACGGTTCGACAATGCCCGTAGAAATGAATGGACGGTGACCGAAAGGTAGATGAATGGACGTACGAAGGACCAACGCGGATTGAGGCCAGAGCTTGGATGAACGTGGAAGTGGGGAAACAAATCTTTGACGACGTAGGTAATCATGACTTGCATAGTCCACTCCTCCATGCAGAGCATTTGGCTCTAGTGTTCAACTCGAGGCCTCACATGTCTGACCTGAGCATCGAGCCCTCATCATGGGCCAGAGCTTGGACTTGCTCCTCGATGCATACTTCAACGCTCCAACAAAGAGGAAATGACCAATGTGCGCGCAGTCGTTCCCAGCCAGATCCACATGGCAAAAAGACAATGGCAACAAGTCACCGGGTATCTAAGTTCTCCTATGCTAGTTTTTTTTTTCATCATGTTGTTGCTAAATGTAAACTTGAACCATGGCCATCTGTCCTGGTTTCCATCGCAAGGTGACGTAGGGAAAAACAGCTTTTAGTTTATCTTCCTACACCCTTTCAATTCAAACTATGTTGGTTTCCCAGAAATCCACAACATTTTTGGTGGCTCTGGACGACTATATCTCTGTGTATTTTTTCAATGATTCTCTGTTAACTTAATATAGTAGGCACTATCTTTTTTACTTAAAAAAAATTGTAAATTTTAATTTTTGATAGATTTTGTTTCTTTTATTTGACTTAATTTCTTATAGGTTTATTTTGAATTTTAAAATTAAAATTGATTTTAGCAAAACAAATTGTAAATAGTTATTTTGGACACACACAATGGAGTGTAGAGGTTCTGGAAAATAATTAGTAATGAAAAATAATGAATAATGCTACATTCAAGGTTCTCACCACTTTGCATTTGGCAATCTCATTAAGATAAGCATTATTATTGGTCGCAGCACTAAATCAATACTCATTATCTAAATATAAAATATAGATGAAGATGGATAATGCATTAGTACTTGATCCATTTTTACATACATGGTATGGCATGTGTTTGTTTCATCATTGTTTATTTTGCCCCTATTTTAATTTTATAGTATTGTTGCACATCTAATGTATTACACTGTCTTTTAAGGAACTGATATTAGTAACAAGTTTATTTACACATTAAGGACATTCAAAAAAAAACTACATGCAATAGGTGTATAAGGTACTCATTGAAAAGAAATTGTCCACAATTTCTAAATTGTCATCTTCAATTGGGATTCATCCAAATGGGGTAACTAGGTAACTTGAAAGTCATCATTGTTTAAGTGGAGAGAATAAATTTTATTTCCTACCAACAATCCTATCCTTATTAGATAGGATTGTTTGTATGAAATACCAATTATCCTCTCCACTATAAAGGAGTGGAGAGGATAATTGGTATTTCATACCAACAATCCTATCTAATAATGATAGAGATGTCCTTTGCACATATGGATAGAGATGTAGATAATTGAAGAGGAAAGCAAGACACTCCTTCATAGAAGACTCATTCATTTTCCAATACTATAGGAACATATTTGATAAACAAGGTCCAATAGTGGACTGTCATTCAAATGTTTTCTAGTAGTAAATAAGGTAATTTGGTGAGTTGTATTAGCCAAATTGTTTGTTGTATTTTTTAAGGAGAAAGAAGACATGAACATGTAATCTTTATTGTCCATGCACTATAATATTTTGGACGTTTTGAGACCCAAAAAATGCTCAAATTAAATATGGATCTCGTTGCTGGTCGAACAAGTTGGTTGTTATTGCAACCAATGGTCACTTTTTGGATGTTATTATGACTATATATATGAATAGGCAAACATTTTAATTAATGTCCATAAATAGGACATTATTATGACAAAGAAAACATCCTTAGTGACATCGCTTAAAGTGTTCCTATTAAAAACCATACTATAGGATGTTATTAAGGATATTATTGCATCCACATTAGGGATCCAAGAAACATCAAAATTGTCACCCTTGTGGAAATAATTTCCATTTTCTTGCATCAATGTGACTCCACAGTTGTCCAAACAAAGGCATTTTTTTAATTGATATAAGTTTCTAGAAATATTAATTTTTTAAATGTATTCGTTATGTTTCATCCTATTATATCAGTTAATGTTTATAAATTGGGCATTATTACAACCAAGAAAGCATCCTTATTAAGGTCCTTAATAGCATCTATATTGATGACTTTACTATGGGACATTATTATCGATAATTATTGCATGTATATGAGCAATATAAGAAGCATCCAAATTGTGACCCTTATGGAAATGATCTCCATTTGGTTGCATAAATGTGACTCCACAAGTATGTACAGAAGCATGCATATACAAAACCAACCATGAATAAAGATATATGTAAGAACGATATACATAAGTTGACGTTGTGCATATACAAAATGTGCATTTATTTAAATCTAGGTCTTTAGGGATATGCAATATTTATGAAAGCTACCTTCCATAAATGCACATATACGTATGCAATATTAAGTATATTGAAGTGTATATCGAAGTTCACATAAATGGGAGGTTTAGGAAATTTGACCTAGAAAGTATGAGGATGTTGTGCAAAGGACTAAAGGAGAAGGTAAATGGAAAAGTAAGATAACACAAGCCATTGCAATGATAGTCTTAATGTGAAGATTGAGAATGGATATAAGGCAAGCGGGTGATATTCTCAAGAACGATGCATGGTTGTATATACTGATATAATATATCTGTGATACATGCATATATACACAGATACATGTATATACATTAATGTGTTGAACCTGCATAGAGTAGATCTAGCTAGAAAATGGCATACATAATTTACAGAAAATATGAGAAAAGAGAAGAATGCGAGAAACAATGGAAGAATTCTCATTAGGCCAAATGAATGAATGATAATTTACACATATACTATACATAACTCAACTAATGTGCACCGGAGGAGAATTGAATGTGCCATAGTGTTGGTCTAGTGGTTATTTGGACACACATCAATAGTTACGAGAGTAAACCGCCACCTAGTCTAGTCTCGCTAACCTAGTTATGAGTGAACTCGCCACCTAGTCCGAAAGGACTAGTCTCTCAATCTTCAATTAACTAACTGAAACAGAGTGATGGAGATATCATGGACTCAAGGACTAATGCACTATTCTCGTGATAATACAGCGACAATGCCATTAATGGGTGATGATCCAAATGCTGCTTATGATGGTCCCACTTCCATTTAAAAAGTAATTCATTTAAAATTCAATTATCTTTGCACATAAGAAAACCCTAATTTTAGAATGGTGTCACCCCTTTAGGGCATGTTTCTCCACTTTGAGGAAGTTGTTGGTGTTGGAGAAGAATAGGTAGGCCTCCAAGGGTCACATGTCAAGAATCAAGATGATCTCATCAGGGTGAAGACGCTCTTCTCCTCAAAACATCCAAGTGTAAATGAGTGGAACCTCACCACCAAGATCTAACCCCTCTATGTGGCATCATGTCTCTAGAAGTGGCGTTTTTCCTCTCCTAGGAAACAAAATTGGCATGTGGGGGATAGGATATGTTATCCAAGTCCTCTTTGAGGCCTTCCCAGTTTTATCTCTGTCATCTGGAATGTGAGCCCCTGACATCCAATCAGTGGGCTTGTAGCCCCATGGAATCTCAAGCTAGGATTTTTCTCCCAAAATTGTCCACCAGCTAGGTCCTGCAAATACAAATGAGCACGCCCTCTAAGGATATCAAGTCATAAAATCATGATAAGTGAATCCAATCAATAAATAATCCATCTAAGCATGTGCATCAAAGATCACTATATACAACAATTAACTTCTCAAAGACACTATGTGACTTGTCAAGATTGAATATGGGAGGGTTGACGAGGTGTCCTATTGGGTAGATCTTTCCCTAGGCCAATGAGAGTTTCCAATAGATCCCTCTCTAAGCCATGTAAATTGGATGAAGTGGTTCGGGTCAAGACTCAATGGGCATAGCGATCATGACATTCAAGGGGTCGTAGTTTCTCATTCATGGGTTCCTTTGTAGAGGATGTGTGCTACCTTCATCTGTAATGCACTTTTTCCAATCCCATCAATTTCCCTTTATATTTATTTCTTTGTATTGTATTTAAATATATCATAAGGAGAAATTGAAGGTCACTTACCTGGTGTGCTCACCAAATGATGGCAATTCCACCCACAAACACCTAGTGGAAATGAGGAGGTTGGCTCGTGATGAGACCCCCTTTCTCTCAGCCATGCAAATGAGAGCCATTACCCTGGTTTGGTGACAAGATGATGGTAATGTAATACCACTAGATATTCATGGACGTGATAGTTCATCTCGTGATAAGACATCCTATCCTTCAACTAACCTTTTAAGCATTTTTTATAATATTGTGGGTCCCCTTTACTCAAAGATAAACATTTTATTTCATTCTTGGGTGATCCCTGGGTGAAGCATCTGGAAGGTTTATATAAGGATTTAATGTTTTACCCAACATAAACCCCTTTGGTCCTTCATCCCCTTCTTCCCATAGGATGAGGGGCCACCCCTTCTTGTGTCAATATACCCTAAAATCCCAAGAGATAAGGAAATGGATGGGAATAATAATGGAAAGTGGTAAGTATGGTCGGAAAAGGTATGATGGCTCATCAAGGGATTTCCCAGTAGAAAACCCATCCCTAAGAAAGACCACTTACTAGGGAACAATGTCAACCACCAAGGTGAAGCAGGGAAAAAGGCATAATGTCCAAGCACATATCATGAAATCTAGAGAAATCTAAGATACAACATAATCAAATGGCTTGAATATTGAAATGATGGTCACCATAATACTGACTTGTACCTCATGGAGAAAGTCCCACTGCCTTCCGGAAGCCAACTGATGTGGTGGATGCCATGTGCAAAAAATGTGACCATCTGTGGTGGTGAGTGGGTTTTCCATCTATGAAAAGGGTATTCTTGGTCATGTAGTCTCTCGGCACTCCATATCTGCAACATGAGGGCCTCAAGACATCATCTCCTTAGTTATCCACAAAATGGGGATAACATGGCTATTGTAAAGTGTGAAACCATACCATCCCTTCTAGAGATTCATCATTGTGGATTGCATCTCTACAACCCTAACTATTTCCTTGTTCAGGTTTCCAAGTCAAGCTAATTGATTCCCTAATTATCTACTACTGAAGCATTTCATTCCTCATTACATTTATTGGTGCATAGTAGTTGTAGACTTGGAGAGAAAATGGTCGTCACTTTTCCTCTCTCCTAGATATACTTTAGATAGGTTTCAAAGGTGGAACCAAGGCTAAAAAAAAAATAAAAAATTCCAAAACCATAGGAGTTAAACCAACAAAATGAAAATCGTCAACAAGTATATTATACTCATTAGAAATAAGGAAAATCAGTCATTCTCACATAACAATCTCATAAAATGTAACCAAAAGAGACCATTGCAAGCTATTAGTCAACACACCGTCATTACCTATAAAATTGGTCAATTTAGTAGATATCATGATGAATAGATAAACTACAATGTTCCAAGGGGGTAATTAGTCGTACAAAAATGAATATAATGGACTAATTCAGGAGCCAATCAATTACGAAGTAAGAAGATGTAATAATTAGTAATATTCATGGAATAGGGCATCATAGAACCATTATCAAATATGATATTATAAGAGACTATCAACTACAATAAG
>SNQJ01S0183589.1:0-10742 GCA_010110895.2 Picea sitchensis | reverse complement strand
CGACCATCAACGAGATCTATATTTAATCTGAGCATTTTTGGGGTTGTAAAACGTCCAAAATATTATAGTGCATGGACAATAAAGATTACATGTTCATGTCTTCTTTCTCCTTAAAAAAATACAACAAACAATTTGGCTAATACAACCCACCAAATTACCTTATTTACTACTAGAAAACATTGGAAGGACAATCCACTATTGGACCTTGTTTATCAAATAAGTTCCTCTAGTATTGGAAAATGAATCAGTCTTCTATGAAGGAGTGTCTTGCTTTCCTCTTCAATTATCTACATCTTTATCCATATGTGCAAATGACATCTCTATCCTTATTAGATAGGATTGTTGGTATGAAATACCAATTATCCTCTCCACTATAAAGGAGTGTCTTTCTTTCCTCTTCAATTATCTACATCTCTATCCATATGTGCAAATGACATCTCTATCCTTATTAGATAGGATTGTTGGTAGAAAATACCAATTATTCTCTCCACTTAAACAATTATGACTTTCAAGTTACCTAGTTACCCCATTTGGATGAATCCCAATTGAAGATGACAATTTAGAAACCGTGGACAATTTATTTTCAAGCGAAGAGGAAACAATGAGTACCTTATACACCTATTGCATGTAGTTTTTTTGAATGTCCTTAATGTGTAAATAAACCTATTACTAATATCACTTCCTTAAAAGTAAGTGTAATACATTAGATGTGCAACAATACTATCAAATTAAAATAGGAGCAATTCAACTCATAACTCTTGAGCATAATTTTTTTTGCATAAAAAGACGCTTTACAACCCAATATGAATATGACTGACATGTTCATATAACCTAACTCATTAAAATAATATAAAACATTAAAAAATTTAATAACCTTTTTTAAAAACAAATTTAAAAATTTGAATTTTCTTAATTTTAAACACTTCATAATATATTTGTTGAAAAATTCTAATTAAATTGCTTATAATTTATTAATTAAAAGTATTTCATATATTTGTTAAAAACTCAAAAAAATCTACTTAAAAAATTCTAATTTATTAATTAAAACTATTCTATATACTCATTATTTAAAATTGTTTTTAAATGATATTAAAAATGAAACCATCCTAATTTTTGGAAATACTTTTTCCAATCAATGTTCAAAATTCATCCCCATTCTCACAAAGGGGATTGAAGCCTAACTTTAAGATGTAATTTACAAATCACCATGGAAAAAAATCAGAATTTAGATGTACCTGTAATTATGAAGCGATTTAAATAATTTAAAATTTTAAAAGCCATATTTGAAATCAGGACATATTTCAAAGAAAGCGCGCCCATCAATTAAATTTGAAACTCAAATTCCAATTCCATGAATTCCATGGATGAGATGATGATGGTCAGCCAGATGTGACGATATTTAGAGTACAACAACGTTGGATGGAACTACCGGGGCAGAATAAGTAATAGTAAACTAAGCCGACATACATAGCATGTAAGGCAAAAATAAGTAATAGTAAACTAAGCTTACATACCATACCATGTATGTAGAAATGGATCAAGTACTAATGCATTATCCATCTCCATCTATATTTTATATTAGCTAATTATTGATTTAGTGTATGACCAATAATGCTTATCTTAATGAGATTGCCAAATGCAAAGTGGTGAGAACCTTGAATGTACCATTATTCATTATTTTTTATTACTAATTATTTTTCAGAACCTCTAGACTCCATCGTGTGTGTCCAAAATAACTATTCACAATTTGTTTTTCTTAAAATCAATTTTTAATTCTAAAAATTCAAAAAACCTATAGAAATTAACTCAAATAAAAAAAGCTCAAATCTATCAAAAATTAAATTTACAATTTTTTTTTTTAAGTAAAAAAGATAGTACCTACTATATTAAGTTAAGACAAAATACACAAAGATATAGTCGTCTTGAGCCACCAAAAATGTTGTCGTTTTACCGGAAACCAGCATAGTTTGGAGTGAAATGAGTCTAGGAAGATAAGCTAAAAACTGTTTTGCCCTCTGTCCTGCCCGAAGGAAACCAGGACAGATGGCCATAGTTCAAGTTTACATTTAGCAACAACATGATGAAACAGAAAACAAACTAGCATAGGAGAACTCAGATACCCGGTGACCTGTCGCCATTGCCTTTCTGCCACGTGGATCTGGCTCGGATGGCGAACCGCTGCGCGCACATTGGACATTTCCTCTTTGCTAGAGCGTTGGAGCACGCGTCAAGGAGAAAGCCCAGACGCTGTCCCATGAGGAGGGCTTTGTGCTCCTGGTCTGCCATGTGGCCTCGGAGTTCGAACAAGGGAGCCAGATGCTCTGCACGGAGGAGTGGGCCATGCAAATCATTATTTCGTGCCTCGTAGAAGGTTTCGTTCCCCACTTCCATGTTCATCCCTGCTCTGGCCTGGATCACGTTCAGTCCTGCTCTGGGCGCGTCCACATTCATCCCTTCTTTGGTCTCGTCCACATTCATTTCTACGCAGGCATTGTCCCGAGCCTCGTTGTCGGTCGTTGCCTTCTCAGCATGGCTAGTGGCGCTGTAGTCACCCGTCCATGGTATCTCTTCAACAAAACAAATTGGGAATTCGTCTGCCGGCTCTCCCTTCATACCGCTTGCAGCCTGTATTTCAAGCACCGTGGCTTGGGGTTCCAAGGTGGTCGCTAAATCCTCCAGGTACGACGTTTCTTCAACATAACAGGTTGGAAACTCGTCCGCAGCGCCTCACTTCAGATAACTTCAGATAACTTCCAGGCTCAATTGCCATGGTGTGCGTGCTACGTTCTGTCCCAGGCTCAGCGATAATGGCATGGAGTGCCAATTGGTCGGCTCGTGCTCTCTGCCAGAGGATGGAAGTCGCCATTGACAGAGCGCGCTCCAGGTTCTTCCTTTTTTGCCTTTGCTCTTTGTGGGTGTACCAGGCCGAGCCTCGACGAGGCCTTCCTCGCTTCCTTGTCATTGCTGATGAGGGGTGGATAGAGATACAGAGAGAATGAGCCAAAACGAGAATGAACGAGAACTGCACCAGAGCTCCCAACCGGCGAGGAGGTCCAAAACGAGATTGAACCAGCTCTGTCCAGGCTCTCCAACTTTGGAATTTCCAAATGATGGCATCGAATGGATTCCTATTAACCCCGTCATATTGAATGCTAGTTGTGCGAGTGCGTTCGAGCGAGGGAGAAGTCCCTCCTCCATATAGCGGTTGTAATGGCTGGCTACCATCGTAAATGCAGAAGGGATGGGGAGCGACCTACAACATTTAATATGTGGCTTGATGCTAAGCCATGTGGCAAGGCATGTGTCACCCCATCCACGATAAATTTACAAAATTTAATTAATTTTTTTTTTTTAATAAATACGATTAAAAATAAAATTCCAATTAAACTTTATCATGGTAAATTTATTGAAAATAATGTAAAGTCATCCTAGTTTCACTACGTAACCCGAATGCTAGAGTCTAGAAATCTCACATATTATAAAAACCTTTTTTATTGCTTAAACATCCGATATCATGCAATTGTATTCTTATAAAAAAATCATAACGTACATAGCAGAGAGCATTGTCTGTCAAAAATTAAGATAATATTATTCTTATAAAAAAAATCATAACATCCGATATCATGCAATTGTCTGTGAAAAATTAAGATAATATTATTTTACGTTGTCCAAATGGACTATTACAAAAAGGAGTTGTCCATACAGGGTAAGGTTTGGCGCCATTAATATGTGATTTGAGATCACTGGTAAAAGTTGTTGTTGCAAGTAGAATCACAGGGGTATGGGCAGTCAATATACTTGTAAGGCCGTCACAAGCCACCCCATCCAAGGTAAATCTCTACAAAATTCTTAAAAACAGTAAAATTTTATTTTTTTATTTTTAATAAATAATTATTAAAAAAATAAAATTCCAATTAAACTTTATCATGGTAAATTTATTGAAAATAATGTAAAGTCATCCTAGTTTCACTACGTAACCCGAATGCTAGAGTCTAGAAATCTCACATATTATAAAAACCCTTTTTTTTTGCTTAAACATCCAATATCATGCAATTTTATTCCTATAAAAATCATAACGTATATAACAGAGAGCATTGTCTGTCAAAAATTGAGATAATATTATTCCTATAAAAATCATAAATATCCGCGATCATGTAAATTGTCTCTGTGGAAAATTAAGATAATATTATTTTACGCTGTCAAAATGGACTATTACAAAAAAGGAGTTGTCCACACAGGGCAAGTTTTGGTGCCATTAATATGTGATTTGAGATCACTGGTAAAAATTGTTGTTGCAAGTAGAATCACAGGGGTATGGGCAGTCAATATACTTGACAGCACTTCTATCGAAAAACTAATTTCCAGCTTCTTCTGCAATGGTCTGCCAGGTAACAAGCTTAAGTTTATAAGTAATTGAACTTTGAAGATAACTAATTTAATCTCCGACAACTAAAGGAAGGGAAGGACGCACCCTTGAATTCAATCTCGTAGAATTACGTGAGTGCCACAAAACTTGTATAGTTGTTTGGCAGTGTGCATAGCATGAATTGATAAACATCCCTCCCGTAGTTGAGTTGGACTGTGGTGCTAATGCACTCATCATATCATTCCTTAGTCCTGTGTAAAATATATGATTAATCACTCCTCAATCCTGTGCAGAATATATGAATAAGCTCTTAACAAAATTTGGAATTGTATTGCAAAATGCATGTTGTTGCCAGAAAGACACTTGGATATTGCTCACCTTCCATCATTTTCAATTGCGATGGACCGCATGTCGTAATATCCCTCTTGCACTTCTGCCAACTATTACTAGGATCCGCTGAAACAGGTACCAAAATATTTCCAATCTGTAGAAAACAAAATACCAACCATAAAACATATTCAATCCCATTCAATATGTTATATGCTATAGAGAAAATCAGCGAAAGAGCCAGAAAAAATTCTATCTACCTGTAATGGATCATACGCAAAATTTACAACCAAAAGTGGCGTTTTGATGATCTGTAAGAGATATTGTGGAAAGAAACACTGCCATTTTGTATCATCAAATGTTAGCAACAATCCTTATGAGCAAGTGCCATTATAACATAATTTCAAATGAAAGGAATCATAGTACCAGAGTTGCAGGATTCATTTTTGATGTGAAAGCTCCTGGCAAGTGCTTTAAAGAACCCTACAATACAGTATCAAATACAATAATACTATAAGATTGAAAATTATATATATGAAGAAAGAAGAAGCAATCTTTCAATGAACTTCGGATAAATCAGAGTTAGATATATACATGAAATGTCACGACCGATTATTATTGAAAAATCTAAATCGCTTTTTGTTTTCGCAAGCATCCTTCCTGCATCATTTGCAAGGCAACGGTTCGTAATGAAACTTATCAAAAGATGCATAAACTTTAGAATACAGATAAAGTCTGAATGTGCATGATATCAAATACAATATCATTGAGAACATACGCATCCATGAAAAAATCCAGCATCTGGCATGCACTTGACTTTAGAACTCTTGGCGCAAAAGATTGCAAAATCATCGTAGTGAATAAATGTGGCCAGGCCACCTGCTGAGAAGCCAGTAAGAATAGCCTGCAACAAATCGGTTGATAGATAACATTCCAACACTTTTATGATACGTATGTACGCATCATATAAACTTAGGAGATGAAAAGCTTCATACATGATCCTAGAAAGCCTTAGAAATAAAATATATATAGCGGATTGAGTTATGGATTCCCTCCAATGCTTCATAAATGCTTGAGCCAATATGAATTTCATTTTTCAAAACCATACACACTCACCCAAAGAATGATATGAACTGGGTTGTGGTGTGTACATCATAACAATTAATGTGATTCCACTATACACCACATTGTACTCGACATGCTTCCATTCTATAAATAGATAGCTAAGAAATTGAAAATTTAAAAATAATATTACTAAGAATTAATTACTAATGAAAAAATTCAATTAACCTGCTTGTTACAGAATAAATATAAATATTGTCCACCAATTAACTCCGCTTAGCACTAGTTTTGTTACTTAATATATATAAAATATGTAATATGAACAAGAATCTTGCTATGCTCAAAGTATGAGAAATTGCATTTATTTGGCCAAGAGAGAATGAGTAAAGAAATGAGGTGGACTGTTTGTTTGTAAAGTATTCGAAAGTGCATTTATTTGGTCAATGTTTTTTAAGAGAGTAATGACTGAGGTGGATTCTTTCTAAGAGAATTATGAACCACACACTCTTAGTTATATATAAGAATTTATGATAGGTTATGTTAACTATTCATTTGCTTATTCATACAGATACTAATTATTAATTATGAACCACACACTCTTAGTTATATATATATATAATTTATGATAGGTTATGCTAACTATTTATTTGTTTATTCATACAGATACTAATTATTAATTAATGTGGTTATGATTTTCATTAATTGTGTTTGTCCTGATTTTCATAAATTAATAATATATTTTATTAATATTTTGATTATGATCATTAAGAAATACATTTATTTGTATATTAATACTATATTAAATCATTAGGTTATGGTTCCTTATTTTTTTACTCCATTGATTTTCATATGTAAATATATTTTACTTATATCCATTTTCATATATTAATTTTTGTTTATCAATATTATATTAAATTATTAGGTCATGATTTTTTTTAATTTTTTTCCCCATTGATTTCATATGTTAATATATCTTTTTAGTATTTATTTTCATATATTAATATATTTTATTAAGATTATATTACAAATTATTAGGTTATGATTCTCTAATTATTTTATTTATTAATTTATATATATATAATATTATTGATATTTTATTTATGATTATTTAAGAGATTTAATTACTTTATATTAATACTTTAATATACTCTTTGCCAGGATTTTATTTAATATTAATATTTTGTTTATGATTCTTTAAAGCATACAAATTTTTATTTTTTAATTCCTTATATTATAAAAACATTCTCTGTAATTATAGGACCATTATGATTAGCTCCATTTTAGCCAAGCTTATGGAATTATTTTGGAAAAATAAGATTAGCATTTGGCTAGAAAGTCACTGTAAAAGAGCTAAAGGCCATGCCTAGTTTAGGAGATATCATTCAACCTGCGGACCATCTTGTTACCTTTTAGGATCATTGCAGAGGAGTTCCAAGATAATACTAAACCGATCTCATTTGTTGTTCCATTGACTTTAGAAAAGCTTTTGACATGGTTCCTGGAAAAACCTTTGGAATAGGTTGAAGAGATAAAAGTGCCTCTCGAAGTTGAGGGTTGTCATGATAATGCATGAGAACGTGCCATTGCTTCTTAAAAATCAACACACACACACAGGGATGGCAAGATGATTAACTCCCACACATTATCAAAATGTAAAACAAGGTTGGGTTGTCCTTGTCCCTACCCTTTTTGGCATATACATTTGATAAATTAGAAGAATGCTTGAAAAGGTGTTGTGTCGGGCCCCTACTCTCACTAGTATGTCATCAATCTTCTTCTCTTTTATGTCATGATATCGTTTCTATGGCAAGGAGTCCCATGATCTTGAAACCAACTAAGAATCCTCAAGGGATTTTCCTCCAACATGGGTATGGATCAGCACACCGATAAGACTAAGGTCATGATTATTAAATCCAATAAGATCCCTTATGATACCTTTTGTATATGACAACAACAACTTGAGGAAGTGGACTTTACACAAATATCTTGGAATTGATATTCACCACAGCCAAAGCTTAATTAGAATTATGGCATTGAGAAAAGGATTATTGGGGGATGGAAAGCTTATTATGGCTTGAAAAACAATTGTAAATCAACATTGAACTTTGAGTTGGGATAAGAAGAAACTCCTCTTTGAGATTGTTGTTACACTCATATTCTTATGGATGTGAAGTCTCGGATTGTAGTATCTCTCATGAATCCTCGAGAAAGATAGAGCAAATACAAAGAATTTTTATAACCCATAATCTCAAAAATTAAAGGAAATACTCTATCCCACCCTCCTCATAGAAACAATCCTCTCCCCATTGAGAGCATTTCTATGACTAGATATCGAATGTATAAGAACAAGCAACAACATGGAAGACAAGAGGCTACCAAAATTGCTTCAAAATCACTCAAGTCAAAACCACCATCGACTCAAGCTTAGGATGGCATAAAGACGCCGACCTTGGCTAAACTATTGGGGAATCAAGTAAGACATCATTTTATTTAATAAAGATACTATTAAAAGAAACGCCAAATCAAAATATCTAAAGGGAAAAATGTGTGGGTGTGATAAAGAGTTAGAGGAAAAAAGAAAAATTCTAGGTACTATAAAGATGTAATCAACCCTAACTGTAAGATCAAAAACCATCTATCCTGTTTTGCCATGTAACTTAAAAATAAGCATTAAGCAGATAAGAACAAATTCTCAATGAAGTTCTATAGTGAAACTAGGTTGGTCAATTCCTAAAATGTCAAGGAATGAAAGAGGTGGCTTCACCTTTGTAGACACTAAGAAGGTTGAAGATGAAAAAGCACTTTCTCTTAGATTGCCCAGCCTATACCAATATTAGATCTCATTTTCAAAATATTGATCACACCACCAACCTTCCTAACCTCTTTAACTCAACAAAAGTATACAGGATCTTGAAAGCTTCTCTTAATGCTTTCACACATAAACAAAATTTAAAGAATCACAAGTAATCACTTACCCTTAAGGTTCACTAGACCAATTCGGTCTTCATGGACGTTAATCATCATCATCATCATCATATTATTAGGTTATGATTCGGTTCAATTATTTTTCATTGATTTTCATATGTGGATATATTTTATTAATATTTCTATTTAAGATTCTTTAAAATATACATTATCATTATTTTATTTTTAATGTTATTTTGTTATTTTTTAACATTTTATATTAAATATTTGTATTATTATAGTAATTAGAATATAAAAAATATTTGAAATAAATATCTTAATTTATTCAATATATATCAATTTATTGTCATATAATTTAAGGAGTAGTCTAAAAGCTCTAGTTTTTTACTTTCACGAACCATTATCACGGGAAAATCAATTATTGACTAATTTGCAATTTTAGATAGATGTAACACCCTCAAAAACCCCAACACCCTCCATTGAGGTCAACAATTCTATCCATCTTTCTGACTTTCTAGGTGGATTTTGGGAAAAACTCATCGTAAAAAGGTAACTAGAAAAGGATAAAAACCTAGAAAGTTACATCACTTCATCATATAATATTTTTTTTTATCTTTGAATTGTGCATCTTATTATCTAGATGATAAGAGAAATTGTGGTGGAATAAAGAACCTTAGGATAAGAGCAAAGGATACCATAAAGAGTTTTTTAACTCTATTTGTGAGTGCACAAAGTTGGTGGACATTTTAGATGGGATTCAAGGTCTTAAAAGCATGCTCACTATATAAAATCCATAACGTGAATACTTTTGTAGAAGCTAGGTTTGAGGATGATCTAGTGTGACAAATCATTTGACACATAGGCTAGGTTTAAGGAATGCACATGCGTTTTTTCTTCACTAAAATGTTTGCAAATTTTGCTTCACTAAAACACACACACATTATATTTTTCCTCAAATAAAAAAGCAGTTTTTCTAGCGAGTGCACCTCACTCTTTACATCCATGCCTTAGTGTTATTGCTAAGCAAAAATCGTGACCATTATTTCAAGAGAAAACCTACCCAAGACTTATGGATTTCAAATTCTCTAAAGAAATTGGCATTGAGTTTGGGTATTGTTGGTGGATTTGCTCGCATTGGTAATACCGAGAACCAAACAAACTAGGTAAGCAGTATTGACCTCTTTTTCTATTTTTTGCAAGTAGTTGAATAATTTTGTTCACATTTTGTCATTGTGGTTATATCTATCGCCAATATATATTTGTTGAACTTGTAGTTGTTATCTCCTTCTTTGCAACCTAAAATGTTGATGTGGCTAGTGCCCCCCTTACTACCACCATGGAGGTATTCATGTAGTTGAATTCTTTACTAAAATCCATTTATTCTCAATTCATAATTATAGTAGCAAATTCCAATGGTTTATATGCTAGAGATTCACTTTTTGGTAGACACATGGGCCACTTTCATGAAGTATTACAAACACAAGGGTGTTCATGGAAAGGGAATCAAGAAATGTTTGGTAATGTATAACCTATTCATGGTTGTTGATTGAATTGGTTTATTGCACATGTGTATTTGTTAATTGTTTAATAGTGTGTTTTTGCAACACTCAGGTAGAGAGACGAGTGTGCCTTCTGTTAGAATATAGAAGATGGTGTGTTCGTTTTACCATTGACGATACCTTCTTCACCCAACCATAGGCCGAGGCCTCCCTCCGGAAGCAAACCCTAGCCTAGATAGCCAAACAAAGAGTAGTGCATCAATCCCCAAGGATAGCGCATCACAAAAACTAATCAGACAGTCCCAAACCCTAGCCAAGACATATTCAAGCCAAAAAAGAGAACTTGTTGCTGCTGCAGCTGCACCAACTCTTCCTCCAAACCTGCGCACCAAACTGCAACTGCAGTGCGCACCAAACTGCAGAACTGCAATTCTGAGATGCTGCAAATGAGAACTCGCGCCCTGTATTTATAGTAATCCTGCCAGTTTGTTGGGGCCGACTTCTCCTTCTGGGTATGTGTTTGTTCAGTATATTATTATTAATTCTGGCTGACTTCTTCTCTT
>SNQJ01S0183588.1:0-18978 GCA_010110895.2 Picea sitchensis | reverse complement strand
CATAGACCATCGATCTGATGCAAGCAAATTACCGCAAGAGTATGTGGAAACTCGAAATCCCCTAAGAACCAAGATCAAAAGAGATAAGTGTAAAGTGTGCAAGGAGGGCCACTAGAAGTCTTCTAAGGAAGCAGAGGACCGAGTTCCCTTAGAACTGAGTAAATATTCAAAATCTTAGGAGGGATAGCATTTCCAGAATGCAGGTGAGACCTAAGGTCATAGGGCTCGCAAATGAAGCAAAGGTTTTGAAGCATCAAAATCTTCCAAGTCTGGGAAGAAAGGTGCCAAAGCTCAGAAGGAGGAGCACAACAACCATCAAATAAGATGCAGAGGGAAGATCTAGTTCATTGAACTTCACGTCCAGACACATAGGAGTGCGCATGGAGAAACAGATCTGAGTCGTCAAATCTGGCATGTGGACCAACAGTCGTTGGATCTAGAGGAAGGTGCACAAGACAAGTTTTGAAATCATCGGGACCGTCCTTTATCAAGGAGGGCACGTGGGGAAGGGTCATCGTTTCCCTGACTCGCAGAGTGAAGAATTCAAAGAGTAGAGTCAAGAGATTTAGCGATGTGCAAACTCACGAAAATATCACAGTCATTGATTGAGGAGAGATCTGGACCGTTGATTGACCAAGAAGAGTTTCAGCATTTTGGGAATCAGGAGAATGGAGGTGAAAAGTCTTTCAACTTCACGATATGTAAAATCATGACGAGATTTGGACCGTTATATCCAGAGGAGCACGAACCATCAGATTTGGGAGCCCCTAAATATCGACATTTCGGAAGTCGAGGATGTGAAGGAAGTTGTGACTAGGAGGTTGCAAGTCACGAAATTCTAATTCGCGAAAGGAGGATATCTACCGTTGATCGAGAGGAGGAGTATGGACCGTTGATATGTCGTGGAGCAGATATTAGAATATCGGGGATCGAAAGATCTGAGGAGAGAAGTCTTTCGACTTTGTGAAATGTGAAGTCTTGATAAGCGAAAGGGATATTTGGACCATCGGATCATGGAGATCGTGGACCGTTGATCTAACGCAGGCGGAGCTCTTTTCGTAGTTTCGGGAGTCGGGAGTCAGGGTTGACTCACATGTAGAATACCCAACACGCGAAATCGTGACGCGCCTTTTGCATAGGTGTGCGGTCACAGCATGTGGCCATGTGGAGGTGAGGCTCGTGCTTGGTGTTTAGTCGTGCATGGCAAGTTTCAAGGAAGGACCTGTGGATTCATTTGTGAGATTCCAGCAGGGAATCGAAGAACAATCCTTGACCAAGAGGTCGGACTAGTTCCCTGACCTTCCAAATTAGGAACCAAGAATGGAGTTTCTATCCTTTAAGGAAATCGAAAAATTTTATACCCCATTGTGGGTGTGTTACACAAGGGATCCCTTACAGGGAAAATGACCCAAATAGAAAAGAGACAAAGTACATCAAAACTTGACTAGATGATCTGCTGTCAAACCTGATGTACAATCTTGTACCAAAACAACATGATTGTTACGTTGATACCCACACTATTTTTCACTATATGTGTGACTGTTACGCTAAAACCCATGTTGTTATGCACAACCTGTACTAGAATACCTGCACTATTATGCGGCGGTCGATCCTTTTGTTGTACGGTTGTTCTCTCTCTTCCTTTGGCCTAGATCTCTATATGGAAGTCCTTCTCCACCTATCTAAGATCTCTTTGAGTCGTAGTCCTTCATGATCCAATACTCTCTATGTCAAATCAATCGCTCTCGATCAATCTGTCAAGTGTGTTCCTCCTTCACCCTAGCCTTGCTTTTATAAGATTGAGTCATGACCTAACCATAATCCCCAAAGTGATTGACAGTTGAGATTACTTCTCACCTCACTTGAGATCAACAACTATTATTTAGTTCACTAATTCTAATTAAATCATTTCTTTAAATAAAACTCAATTTACTAATAAAATCACTTTACTTCAATAATTCCTTTGATTAAAGTCAAGTCAAGGATATAAGGCTTTGGACGATTTCCACACATCTAGACACATAGACCTATGCAGAAATACATATCTAATGCTATCACACATCAACAATTCTCACCTAGGATGTCTTATTAAAATTCTTTTTGAAGGTCCATAAATGTGTCCTATGTGTAAGTGTGCTTCGTAATCTATTTTTCATAATGTTGGTAAGTTGTCATTTCTTGAAGGATATATGAGCAGGAGCAAAAACTTTAATTAGAGGTGTAGGGTTATGGGAAGGATTTATCATGGAGGAGACCCTAAAATCACAGTAGGTTAATGATCAAGTAGGTATGCTTGAGATCACTAAGGTATATGATAATGTTATCAATATCTTACTTGGGAGATAATTGTTTGTATAGTCTTCACTCTTTCTATGATTATTTTGGACAAGCGAGATGATAGATGAGAAAACTATGAAGGCCTCTTAAGCCTCTTATGCTTTTTGGTCTTCTTTATAGGGAAACGAGATTTAATTTATGTAGTTTATTGTGAACTATAGATGTAAGTAATAGAGAAATAAAGGCTTTAACCTTATCATTATAGATAACTTGTTTATAGAGTTCATAGCAATTATTTTTCGTTATGTATCCCTAAATATTTGTTAAATATAATATCACCAGTCTAATTATAATTATTATTTTATTTTTTTTAAAAACAAAAAAATGATATTAAATTTAAAATATTTAAACTAAATTATTTTTACTTTTTATTTGTCACGGATATAATTATGTCAATAAGCATTTTTATTATAAGATTGATATAGGATTAGATGTTCTAAACCACCCCAACCATCTATATGCGACTTCCCTGACCACCTATATGTCGCCATGGCTTATGTTGATACCCATCAATAGCATAGCATATCATAACATGCATTTGTCTTCACCATTCATTCTTCCTATTCTTCTGAACGAATCACTTTGGTAGACTTTTTGAACGAATCACTTTGGTAAAATCATCATTGTTGAACGATTCACTTTGGTAGGCTTTTTGAACAAGTGAGAGGTTTGTTTTCGAAATGTTTGTCATAAAGTTAATCTTTCAAAGGGTCAAAGGTTTTGAAATTTTTTGCAATTGGTAAATAAATTTGTGCCCATTAAAAAGCTAAAAAGCTAGTGTTGCACTAAAACATGGGAAAAAATTGTTGGTTGTTAAGGGTGGAGTTGTATTAATGGTCATATTTTCATGGCCCATTAAACAATAGGTTTTTTTATATTATTGACTTCAAATTTAATTTTAATGTCAGTATGATTTACTTTGCATTTCATTTCTATTGAAACATTTTGTTGGAAAATTTTATGAATGATTTTGAAATATGAGTGCATTTGTTTAATGGATGCAACTTTTCTTCTTCAATCCAATTCAAATCTAAAGGAAGATAGGGTATGTATATCTTTATAAGTAAAAATTAAATTAAATTAAATTAGATAAATAAACACAAATTTACCAATTAAAAATAAAAATAATAATTCATATCTAAATGAAATACAATGAATTAAAATATAGAGAATCATTGTAAATCATATATTAATTCAAAATAAAATATATAAATACATATAAGTAATGATTAGTGGATATAATGGCTTTAAGTTAGGATGTAATATATTAAAATATATATAATTGAATTAAATCTATATGATATATATTAGTTATTTTGAATTCAGTTTTATAATTATTTAATGTAAAAATTATTATGCAATCATTATTTCTTCATTTTATTAAAAAATTATTGCCCACGATATATTTAATTAAAATTAAAACATATAAACACAAATATATCAATTAAAAGTAATGATTCTTATATGATGCAATGGATTAAAATATGGAGAATGGAGAATCATTGTAAATCATATGTTTAATTCAAAACAAAATATATAAATAAATATAAGTAATAATTAGTGGACATAATAGCTTAAAGTTACGATGTAATAGATTAAAATGTATAAAATTGAAGTAGATTTATATGATATATATTAGTTATTTTGAATTCAGTTTAATGATTATTTAATGTAAAAAATCTTCTGTATTCATTATTTATTCACTTTATTAGTAGCAGAGATAAAAGATAATATATAATGTAAGGAGGAAAAGCATTTTTAAAGTAATTTAACAGTGTTACGTAAATAGAAGTAGAAAAAATAGAAAATAATAAAATAATTATTTAATGTAAAAAATATTATGTATTCATTATTTATTCACTTTATTAGTAGTGGATATAAAAGATAATATATAATTCACTTTATTAGTAGTGGATATAAAAGATAATATATAATGTAAGGAGGAAAAGCATTTTTAAACTAATTTAATAGTTTTAGGTAAAGAGAAGTAGAAAAATAGAAAATAATAACATTTATGGAAAGTTATTATTAAAAAATAAATATATTATTTATTAGTAGTGGAGATAAAAGATAATATATAATGGAAGGAGGAAAAGCATTTTTAAAGTAATTTAACAGTTTTAGGTAAATAGAAGTAGAAACATAGAAAATCATAACATTTATGGAAAGCTATTATTAAAAAAAAAAATTATTCAAATATATTTAATTTTGTAATATTTTTTTATAGTTAATTTATATTTAATTGTGTAATATTTTTTATAGTTAATTTTTTTTAATTTAGAGTGGTTTAAGTAGTTTTTATTGTAATTAATGACAATTTTTAATTAGTACAAATGTTTTTATAGTTTTAAATCAATTTGGAATGGCATTGTCTAAGTATTCTATGTTTTTGTTTTTTTGTTGGAATTCGATGACATAAATTTGTACGAAATCACATTTTTTTGTTGTTTAAATTGTATTTTTGAATGTAGAAATGGATTCAACGTGTTGAAAAACCCCACGGGCATTTGGATTACACATATTTAACCACTCAAATATGTAAAGACAACGATTTCTGCCCAGATTTCAGGCAAATATCCCCAGAAAATATTCCCGAAAAAGAGCAAAAACATAGAACGTTTAGACTACAACATTTGGGATTATAGCTATTGAAATAGGATTGTTATTTCAAGTATCAAATGTGATGGAATAGTTAGAGTGGTTGAAGTGGCCTATATCATCATTAATGATCATCTTTAATTCGCAGGACTGTCTTTAAAACTTTATATTAATTTGGATTTAGAGTTATTATTTCAAGTATTGAAAATCCAATTAAAAGGAATTTTTGGAAAGAGGACTTTCACATCACAATTCTTGTACATATTGTTTGCACTTTTAATTTGTGGTCTTTTGTTCTCATATATCTGATAGTTCTGCATGCAAACTTGGAGCAATTTATCAAAGTGCCATGTTCATGTTAACATTACAATGGATGTATATTTTTCTTGCTATTTTATGTTTTGGATTTGTTGGCAATGCCTACTTTGTGGTTTGCTTATAAAATGAAGCACTTTTTCTAAGTGGCTTCTCACATGTTGGTTGGTGGGTTGGTATTTGAAATACAAGCCATTGTGGCAGAAATCAATGATGTTATTAATGTTGAAGCTATTGTTAACAAGGAATGCAAGACCATGATCTCCAAGTATGGGGGAAATATATTGGAGCTTTCAATAGAAGATTAAATATGACAGAGTAGTACAAATTATAGGACAAAGTAGTACAAATTATGCACATGGAATGGATTTTTTTTTTAATTTTTAATTTTTCAGCCAACGCTAACGAGAATAAGATGAAAATTGTAGGGAAACTAAACCTAACAAGAGAGAGAAGACAAAATTAAAATAGAAAGTAAACAATGGAAATCACATACAGAGATTTACCCTAGAAACCCTTAATTGGGAAAAGCAACAATGCTTGAGCGACTCTCACTCTTATATTCATTCTCCAAATAAAGAGTTACATGACTAACCTTAGTCCACACCTAAGACCAATTCATCATCCTACTCTCTTGCTTAATTACAAGAACAACCCTGCATCCATTTGACTTCATATTCATGACCATTGGATTGTCATATGACTCTCTTTTACTAGTGTTTTGACAATATTGCATAATGGTGTATTTATAGGCATCGCCTACATGTAAAACCCTAATTCATGGTGCCTAAAATAGTTGCAAATCCATGAAGATGATTGGTTGTATCTTGTGATTCTCAGGATTATGTCACTAGTTTCGACCACCAATTGAATACCAGACGGCTATGAATCGACCATCTAGTCGACCAACTTTCAACCTCTATTCAATTAAACTGTCAACCTCCATTCGGATAACCTTTCGACATCGATTTGACTTAATTGTTTAGTCAATCATCCTCGACTAGCTAGATGGTTGATTGAGTTTCCACTGCAAAGAATATAACAACCCAAACATTCTCCCACTTGTTGTCTTCTTTGCAGAAACAGGAGAAAATGAAATTTTGTTCACTAACCCAAGGTGGCAATGCCCATTGCCTCTCTACACCAAGAGAAATTCTCATCCCTCACAGACTTGGTCAAAGAGTATACAATGTTTTTCAAGGTATCCACCTTCTTGTTCTCCACCATGTCTCTCACGAAATGGTATATATTTCCGATGTAGTGGGAGTATTGAGTAGGTCTCTCACGAAATGGTATTATACATGTATAATACCATTTCGTGAGAGACCTGCTCAATACTCCCACTACATCGGAAATATCCATTCAAATTCATACCATTGCATACATCAGACTACCAATAGAACTAGCATAGGGAACATGTGGCATATCCTCCATTTCTTCTTATGTCTTTGGACACTATTTAGTAGTTAGTATTACCCCTACAGGAATAGGTACCTTGGCTAGTTTTCACTCCTATGTGTTGAAATGTTTTAAGACTATTTCAACATACTTCATCTGATTTAACCAAATTTTTCTAACCGCTTGATCTCCCTTAATCTACATTCCCATGATGCAGTTAGCAGCAATGAGATCCTTCATGTCTAACTTGGAGGATAGTTGGATCTTCACCTCCTTTATAGCATCCATGTTGTTTCCAACCTGCAACATGTCATCAACATACAACACTACATAGATTAAACTATCGCCTTCTTTCTTGGAATACACATAGTGATCAACCTTGCTTCTCAAAAATCCCAAGCCGAGGATGTAAGTGTCAAAATTTTGGTACCACGTCCTTGGTGATTTATTTAGACCATAAAGGGATATATTCAACTTGCACACTAGTTCTTTCTTTCCCTTTACTACAAATACTTCGGGATGTTTCATGTAGATTTCTTCTTCCAAGTCCCCATGTAGGAACATCATATTCACATCCATTTTCTCTATCTCAAGATCAAATGTTGCAGCTAGAGACATTAGTACTCTAATAGAAGTCAATTTTGTAATAGGATAGAAAATCTCATCGAAGTTGACTCCCTCGACTTGGGAATACCCTTTTTCTACTAGTCGAGCTTTGTACTTCTTGACTTGATATGTCGCATTAAACTTCTTCTTGAATACGAACTTGCTACCAACAAGTTTCCTTCCATTAAGTAGCTCAACCAAATTTCATGTCTCATTCTTATGAAAATATTTCATTTCCTCAACCATGGCCTCCTTCTAGAGTCTACCCTATGTCGATTCAACTACCTCCTTGACTGACGTGGGCTCATCATCAATGGTAGATAACACAAATGAAAAATGGAAATTAGTTGGACTATACATTTCATATTGTTTCCTTGCTTGTACATACCTCCTTGCAATCATAGTATATAGTTCCACATCTTCATCATATTCAGTTGACTCGTCTAAATCATGTTCCTCGTTCCTCATCTCAAACACCAATTTCTCTGGTTCTTTCTCCATTTGATCCTCTTCATTTCTGGAAGTACCTCTAACTTCCCTGAAGATCACATCTCAACTATAAATTGTTTTCCTCATCACCAAATCCCACATCTTATATCCTTTCATTATGTCCTTGTACAAATGAAAATACATGTGCATGCCTTATTGTCCAAGTTGTTCCTCCTTTCCTTGGGAACATGCACAAATGCATCACAACCAAAAAATCTAAGATGTGAAAGAGAAGGTTTATTACCAAACCATACCTAATGTGGAGTCATGTCGATTAGTTTTGATGAAGGAGATATATTTACCAGATAATGAGTAGTGTCGATTTCCCTCTACCCAGAATTTGTGTGTTAGCCTAGCACCACTGAGCATGCTCCTTGCCTTTTCCTCCAATGTCATGTTCATTCTTTCAGAAACTCCATTTTGTTGAGGGGTATATGGAGTGGTATTTTGGCGTGCTATGCCGCATTCCTTAAAAACAATGCTCAAACTCCTTACCACAGAATTCACCAATGTTGTCAGTTCTCAACACCTTGATCTTCTTATCTATCGAGTCTCCACAAGAGATTTATAATCTTTGAACTTACTGAAAACCTCAGATTTATTTCCTAGGAAATATAGTCATGTATTCCTAGAGAAATCATCTATGAATGTGACATAATACAGATATCCTCCTAGTGATGGAATCGTTACAAGCCCAAACACAACACTATGTATCGATTCCAAAATCCATTTTTCCCTTGTAACTCCAAATGGAAATCTCACACAATTCTATTTTCCATAGATGTGGTGTTCACAGAAATTGACTTCCAAAGAACAATCATGGAAGCCTTCGACCATACCTTTGTTTTTCATAGCTCGGAGACATTTTTCCCCAATATGTCCCATCCTTCGGTGCCATAATATGGTGTGGTTAATTATATGATGAAAAATTGAGTCAGTCTCAGAAATAGTATTACTATTGCATCTAGTCGAGTTGACACTCCCCAACAGCTTGTACATGGTTTTAGTTTAAACTCCTCTAATAAATACCATCTCTCCCAATACCATTTTGTATTAATTCTTCCCAAATACGATGTGCACACCTGTATCACTCATTTTGTTGATAGATATTAGATTTATTTCCAAAGATGGAATATGTAGCACACTTGGAAGGGTTCTCTTCCTCCCATACTTTATCATCAATCAGACTCTACCTCCTCCAACAATATTGGTTGTGGAATCATCTCCCAATAATATATCTCCTCCTTCATACTTCTCATATTCATAGAACCATTCCTTGCGAAGTATCACGTGAAAATATGCACCTGATTAGATCAACCAAACATCATGATCTGACTATGTAATGGTCAACACCAAACACATGTCCTCTCCTTCGTATGGAGAAGTATTTATTTCAATCAATTTCTTCTCGTCAGATCCTTGATTTTTCTCAATCGCTTTCAAATTGTAGCCCCTTTTGTAATTCCCAAATTTACCACACTTCCAACATTTGCTCATTGATTGAACTGAGGATTTAGATACACCCTTAGACACTGTGTTTCTACTAGAGAATTTACATTTTCCTCTGTCAACTGGTCGATCTCTCACCATCAAGGAATCCTTGGTTGATCCTTCCATGTTCTTCCATCTCATTTCCTCTGACATCAGAGATGCAACCACATCTTCAAGTGTTAATGTGGTCGAATTACTCCCAATAGCAATGACTAGGCTATCCCAGAATCTAGAAAATAACACAATTGGCGATACATTTATCCTCCTCAATGATTTTAATATCCACACTCAATAGTTGAATTATCATAGTATTGAATGCATTCAGGTGCTATGTTATTTATTTACCATCACTCATCCTCAAAAGGTACAACTTATTCCGAAGAAACAACTTGTTTACCAGGGATTTTGACTATTACAACTTCCCCAACTTATCCCACAATTTCTTTGCAATGTCTTCACTTGAGACATTCAACAATATTGAATCCACAAGACAAATTTGAATCGTACTCCTTTCCTTCCTATTGATTTCCCCCCAATCTTCCTTCGACATGCTTTTCGAAATTGTTTTGGGATCCATAGTGAACCATTGATCTCAATCTAAAAGGAGATCTTCCATTTCAAGCTTCCAAAACTCAAAATTATAGCCATTAAACTTCTCAATATCAATCCTATAACTACTTTCCATTCTTTCAAGCATAAATCATTTACTTACATCTCCCACTGGACCTAGGTTTATCATATATCCAAGAATGAATCGAACCCTCAGCGACAAAGGTCTCCCCTTGAAGCCAAAATATGTTCTCATTCATATGTGCTCAGATAGAATACCTTCTCAACCATGATATGATACTAAATGTAGGGAAACTAAACCTAAAAAGAGAGAGAAGAGAGAATTAAAACAAAAAGTAAACAATGGAAATCACATACAATACACAAAGATTTACCCTGGAAACCCTTAACCAAGAAAACTAGCAATGCTTGAGCGACTCCCACTCTTATGTTGTCTTATTCATTCACAAAATAAAGAGGTACATGAATAACTTTGGTCCACACCTAAGACCAATTCATCATCCTAATTTCTTTCTTAATTACAAGAACAACCCTATGGTCATTTGGATTCCTCTTCATGACCATTGGATTCTCTTACCAGTCTCTTTTACCAGCATTTTGATAGTATTACATAATGCCATATTTATAGGCACCTTCTACATGTAAAACCCTAATTTGTGTCACCAAAAATGGTTGCATATCCATGAATATGATTGGCTATGATCTCGTGATTCTTGGAATTATGTCGTTGGTTTCGACGACCAGACAGCTACGAATCGACTATCCATTCGGCCACCTTTTGACCCCTAGTCAACTACCAATCGACCATCCAGTCAGCTACCAATAAAACATCTGGTTGGCTATCAATCAAACATCCAATCGACTAATGTATCGGCCTCCAGTTAGCTAACCTTTCGACCATCGACTTGACTTAATTGTGTTATAACTTACAACAATACTGAGGGGGGGGTGAATCAATATTGTATCATATTTCTCAATTTTCTTTCCTTTCAACAATTTAAATTTATTTAGAAGTTCTTTCTTAATCAAAAATACATGTAGAAATAAAAACACAATACAGAAAACACATTACACCGGGATTTTTACATGGAAACATAATGCGGGAGAAAACCACATAACATATTTCTTTATGTTCTTATGCAAGCACCAACTTACAAATTATAATTATTCATCTTGACAAGCACCCACCTATTGCATATAATGAGGACACCAATCCTCTTAGGCACCAACATGTCGCAGACAATGAGGACACCAATCCTCTTAGGAACCAACCTCTCATAGATAATGAGGATACCAATCCTCTCAGGAACCAACCTATTACAAATGATGAGGACACAAATCCTATGTGAGCTTCAACTCACCCTAGCACCACCCTGCCACCATGTATTTAGTTAAAAAAAAAATCTTACAAAACCGAACCTTTCTCTTCAATTCAAAAACAATTTGATATGTCTCCAGTTCAGTTTCATTCAACAGTTACATGACCTTTTTCTTCTCTTCTCATCTGCACTACACTCAAACAGAGAACATCCCTATTTATAATGTTTTTTCTTGAGTTCTACATCTTGTATGTGGACGTGTAACAGTTATATTGTGGACATATCTTGACCAGATCAAAGCCTTTTTAGTTAAACTTCCATATAAATGAAGTATGTGGACGCATGACGGTTATATTGTGGACATATCTTGACCAGTCAAGGTCCAGTTAGTTAAATGTGGACATAATTTTGTCTAAAGTAAGAAAATTTATTATCCATTTACAGCTGGAAATTCTTTGATTAAATCAAATGGACCAAATATTCCTACGAATGACCTCCAGCTCATCTCCAGCAACAGAACCTAGTATTATCAAAGAATATCCTCAAGAATGACACAGCAATTTACATTCTGGTCTACAGAGCACCTACTGCGCAGATAGAATAAGATCTCAAGACTCAAGTCACAAGTATTCATCTTGTTGCACTTTCCATGTAGTGTACTCACCCAGTCGCCCCATCGGACTGTTAGCACTCCCTAGTGACTCTCTCACTTGAATACCAAACTTCCACTCATTCCATCATGTTCCACTTCGTCACTTGTCATACAGGCTTCATCTCGTCACACTCCATTGCACCATTCATCGCATTGGCTCAAGGTGCCCTGTAGATTTTATTTTGTCCAACTTCCACACATTTTGTCGCAGTCCATTCTATCACACTGGATTCATCTCATCACACTCCACTACACCATTCATCACACTAGTTCAAAAAACCCTACAGATTTTCTTCTTTGACATTGACCCTTTCATCCTTCGATCCTTTTTCGCACTTATGTTTTCATCCTTTACGAATTCCTCTGTCTGTGCACCATACTTTGTGCCATACTTTCTATGCCATTGATCCTTTCATCCTTCAATCCTTCTGCACACTTTGGTTTTCATGCTTTCATGACTTCCTCTGTTTGTTTTTGCGCTATAATTGACCATATCCATGATCATTTTGACATCAATGACAACATATGTGCAACAACCTCCCCCTTTGTCATAGATGGAAACCAAAAGAGCCTTCTTCTATGTTATGAAAGGTGATTATCAAAGCAATGGCCTTTATGCTAAGATGCTCCCTTTCAATGTTCACAACTACAAGTTACTCCCCCTTTCAATATACACAACTGCAAGTTTCTCCCCCTTTCAATGTGCGCAACTGCCAAATGAATATGCTAATTTGTTCCATTGGAAATGTAAGTTTCTCCCCCTTTCAATGTGCATCAACATCCCTCGTTCAATGTGCACAACTTCCAAATCAATATGTTAAGTTGTTCCATTGGAAATGTAATTTGCTTCCCCTTTCAATGTGTGCAACTGCCAAGTCAATATGCTAAACTTATCCCCCCTTCAATGTGCATCAACATCATGGTTTTGCTATTCTCCCCCTTTGATAGCAATGAAAAAGAGAGTCTATGTATATTCTCTCCTCCATACCTCTTTACACGCATAGAACCATCCTTAAACAAAATACCATTGAGATCCATCGCAAACTTCAACTTTGTGCATCTCCACAAAAGAAAACTTCTCCGTGATACAACAGAAAATTGTGCACTTTTTCGAAGTAGTGAACTATGTTCTTTAATGAAGAAGGGAAGAAGAGATCATCCCCAACTTTTGTCTGAGATACTTAAAGGGTTCTCTTGGTAATGGCTTGGTAAAAGTATCTTCAATCTTCTCTTTGGAAGGAACATACTCTAATTTGACCACCTGATCCTGAACCTGGTCTCTGATAAAATGATATTTGATTGGTATATGCTTAGTCTTAGAGTGTTGAACAAGATTTTTAGAGAGATTAATAGCACTTGCATTTCCACACATGATATAGATAGGTTGATCACGGGGAACTTGAATATCCTTGAGATTGTTTTTAATCCACAACACTTGAGTACAATAGGACGTTGCATCTATATATTTGGCTTCAGATGTAGAGAGAGAAATAGAAGTTTATTTCTTGTTGAGGCGGGACATTAAACAACTTCCAAGGAAGAATGAGCCTCCACTAGTGCTTTTTCTATCATCAATACTCCCTTCCCAGTTTGCATCTGTATAATCTCTAAGAAGGAGGTTTGTGTCTTTTGGATACCACAAGCCATAATCAATGGTGCCTTGCAAGTATATAAATATTCTTTTAACTACAAGAACATGAGTTTCCTTAATATTTGCTTGAAATCTTCCTACCAAACCCACTTCTTGTATGATGTCAGGCCTTGAAGTTGTGAGATAGAGTAAGTTGCCTATGATAGACCTATACATGGTTTGATCTATTTATATAGCATCATCATATTTGTTGAGTTTGCAACTGGTAGTCATAGGATTTCTCACTGGTGTGCAGTTTTCCATGCCAAACTTCTTCAATATTTCCTTGAGATATTCACTTTGAGAAATGAACATTCATCTTTCTGATTGATGAATCTGTAGACCTAGAAAGAAGGAGACTTCCCCCAATGTAGAAATATCAAACTCTTGTTGCATTGCATTTGCAAACTTCTTACTCATTAATTTGATATTATTGCCAAAGATAATATCATCAACATACATTACAATAATTAACAAAGAATTACCTTTAGCCTTGATGTATAATTTGTTATCAATAGTTCCCTTTTTGAATCCTTGTTGGTGAAAATACTTGTCTAGTCTGTAATACCAACCTCTTGGAGCCTGTTTTAGCCCATACAAGGCTTTCCTTAATCTGCAAACATAATCCTTTTTTTCAATTAGTTGAAAACCCTCAGGTTCTTCCACATAAACTTCTTCCTCTAGGTCACCATTGAAAAAGGCTAATTTAACATCCATCTGATAAAATTTGAAATTTTTGTAACATGCAAATGCCAAAAACATTAGGGTTCCTTCAATTCTTGCAACAGGGGAAAGCATTTCTTCAAAGTCTACACCTTCTACTTGAGCATACCTATAACTCCCTAGGACTTGACCTAGGCGCATACTCTCCCTCCACAAGCCAAGACATGTGAATTGGGTGAGTCAACGAATGCTCGATTATTTTATAAGTGAAGTTGGGTTGCTTGGGTGCGCGATGCCATGCCAAGTACAACTTCATTAAGATGACTTGCGATAGAGGTTAAGTGGTGACTTGACTGAAGAATCAATTGGGTGGGGCCCCCATGAATACATGGGCACCCCACCGTAGAATCAAATGGTTGGTGAGGATGGGTGTGACGAAGGCATGCGCACCCAACAGAATGCATAAGGAGATTGACTTGGGAAGCTCGAACACCTTGGGTGTGTGTCACGCCAAGGGGAGTAAACCAAGGAAATGATGAACAGATGCTTGCCAAGAAACGGACCAAGAGGGGGCGCAGACTCAACATGGGCACCCAAGTAAATGGAAGGAAACGAGTCAGCTTTGGAGAGGATGTACTTAGACAGGGGCACACACCCCTTGATGATTTGGCTCAACTTGCAAAAGTGGAAAAATGACCGAAATTGCACATTAGCTTGCAAACAAAGGGGTGCATCGGTTAGAATGGGTGCATTGTTGGGCAAGGGAACGTGCCTATAAATGACAAAGTGAAAGATTTGTTTGGAAAGGAGGAGGTGAAATTTATCTCATAATCACAAACTAGAGTTCTGAGGTAGCGACAAAGGAAGGAAGGAGAGCTCCTCCCCTAACGAGCCAAGTAGACCCAGGAGGGTAACTTGAGCTACCTTGGGGAAGGTTGTACTGAGATAGGAAGGGAAAAATCATCTAGACAAAGGAAGCTGACGATGGATGAAATTTTGTGAATATGGGAGAGTGTAGTAGTTTGCACCAATTTTGAGGCAAGGCAGCAGGCTTCTCAGGAGATGAAGCATGAGTTGGTTTTGTTCAGAGTGAGGAAATGAAGGAAGGGTGCATGGGTTGGCTTGTTGAAAAGCCTTGGTGTTTTCGTGAAAGGTTTCTCTATGTAATCTGGGTGAAAGATCCCCTTTGTAATATTTCTTTGTATGGAATGAGTTGAGCTCGACACACTACTATTTTGTTTAAATAAATTGGGTGTTAGGCCAATTTGGCCGCCCACTTGTACATTTCGTCTTGTTACTTTTCATGAATGGTTTCTCTCTACTTTTGAAGTTAAGTATAAGAAAACATAGACATAACATAAGTAATAAACGAATATTTAATCAAGTAAGGCGTAGTCTGCATTAATTAGTTTGGTGTAGCTTCATTGCCTAACGAACGATTACGGTATCGTACAGTGACTGGGAGCATCAGGTGATTTTGTAGGCTCGTCGGGGCCATGACAATACCCTTTGCATACTAGTCTAGCCTTGTTCCTAATTATTTGTCCATCTTCATTCAACTTGTTTATGTATACCCATTTAGTTCCAATTACATTCTTGTCATTAGGTCTTGGTACTAGATCTCAAGTCTTGTTTTTCTCTATTTGGTATAGTTCTTCATTCATGGCTTTGACCCAATGGTCATCCTAACTTGCTTGTACAAACTTTTGTGGTTCACTCATGGATAGCAGTGAAAAAATTGCAAAACTAGATGTATCTATTAATTTTCTTCTAGTTTGTACACCTACTTCCTTGTTTCCAAGAATATGACTCTCTGGATGATGTTTTTTAACATACCTTGATGGGGTCTTTGGATGTTATGTTTCCTTTCTCTCATCTTCTTATGAATCCTCTTGTCCATTTTGCTTGTCTATTCCATTGTCTTGTAACTCATTATCGATTGATTCATCATATTGATCATTATGGTGTTGATGTCTCACTGGATAAAGTGGTCCCTCCTCTACTTTTAAATCTATGTTCTCGGTTATTTTATGGAGCCTTTCATTGTAGCACTTGTATCCTTTAATTTTGGAGGAGTATCCTAACAAGATACCTTCATCATCTCTAGAATCAAACTTATCTAGGTTGTCTTCATTTCTTTTGATGTAGCATTTGATTCCAAAAATTTTGAAGTGATTTATTGATGATGGTATACCATGCCATAGCTCATAAGGGGTTTTATTATTGTTTACTCTTGTGTGTGCTATATTGAGAATGTTAACAACAGTTTGAACAGCTTCTCCCCAAAATGTTTTGGGTACTTATGATTCATCAAGCATGGCCCTGGCCATTTCTTGAATTGTTATGTTCATCCTTTCTACAACTCCATTTTGCTGAGGGGTTCTTGCAATAGAAAATTGTCTCTTGCACCCATGATTTTCACAATAATTGTTGAATTCATGATATGTGAATTCTCCTCCTTTGTTTGACCTTAGGCATTTGATTTTTAAGTCCATTTCATTTTCTACCTGCGCTTTGAAGATTTTAAATTTTTCAAAATCCTCGAATTTATGCTTCAACAATCCAACCCAAGTCATCATGGTATAGTCATCAATCAACAAAATGAAATATTTTTCACCTTGAGGTGATTGTGTACTAGTAGGGCCACAAATATTGGTATGAATAAACTCAAGAGGTCGGGTTGTGGAGTGTTATCTTGCCTTGAATTGAACTCTTGAATGCTTTCCAAACTGACATGACTTGCAGACAATATTCTCAAATTTGGAAATTTTAGGCATATCTCTCACAGCATCTTTTCTTCCTAGATTAACAAGTTGATTAAAACTAAGATGACCTAGTCTTTTGTGCCAAAGCCATCTCTCATCATTTTTTCCAATGCAACATTTTTCTTTGCATTCTTCTAGACCATACACATTCCCTGAAGTTCTGATTGTCTTTACAACAATATTCCATGGTTTCGCATCCATTACTTTACAAGATTTTGAATGAAAGAGAATAGTGTGTCCTTGGTCACACATTTGACTTACACTCAACAAGTTATGTTTTATACCATCTACATACAGTACATTTGTGCTTTGTTCTTTCCCTTCTTATCTTCATCTAGTATAACAATTCCTTTTACTCTAATTCTAGTTGGAGCATTGTTTCCAAAAGTAACATCAACAACTTTTTATTTAGTTAGGAATTCAAACTTAATCTTGTCTCATGTCATTTTCTTGGAGCAACCACTGTTAATATACCATTGATTTTCTTGATTTTTGGCATATAGAGCCAGTCCACAATTTTCTTTGTTTTTATTTTTCTTCCTCCAAACCTTGGTAAAATATTCTTATATGTCTTGCTTATAAATAGGAAACATCTTTATTTTGCATTCACTTGCATTATGTCCAAAATTGTTGCATATGTGCAACTCAAAGTCATTTAGAAGAGGGGAGAAGGAATTATTAAAGGAATTTTGAAATATAGCCATTTGAGGTTTGTTGAATCCAATTCCTATATTTTTGTTATGTCTAAAATTCCTGCAACTCACAGGCTTATCTCCAAAGTTTCCACAAGAGAAACAATATCCATAGAAAAAATTTGGATTCCTTTGATAAAACTTGCATGTAGGAATTAGTCTTTGTCTACCAACTTGATAAGATTCAGGCACACGTTGCTTCCTTGCTTCATATTTGTTTGCATATTTGGGTTGATCCAATTCTAAATACTTCTTCTTTTCATCTTTTGATTTGTTAGGATGATTGTTTTTTTCCCTTGAGAGCATTTCCATAACTAGTAGGCTTCTCACTAGTCGACATGTGGTTGCTTGATTCACCTTTGACAATTTTCAGACTTTCCTTATATCCTAGCCATGTCTTGTCATCTGGTGATCTCTGATTGTTGAGAATGTTTTCTAGATTTTTAGATCATTTTATGAATTTAATTTGAGTCTTAGATTTCTCTAGATCCTTTCTTAAGGAAACTATTTATGCTTCTAGTTTGTCATAGATGTTCTCTTTTTCTTTTATCTGATTCATCAATATTTCTTCCCTACTTTTAGCCTCTTCTAGCTGAATTTTTAAGATGACTATTTCTTCATTATCTTTTTATTTGTGGATCTGTAATTGTTCTTTTCTTAATCTATTATTTTTCTTGAGCCGGGAGATTTCCTCCAGAGCACTAATGGGTTATCCTTCCATTTCTACTACAACTTCACACTCTTTTTTGTATGTTTTTTTCTTGATCAGATTTGTGTTGCTCCAAAGCCATGAGAATTTTTTCATCTTGAATTGTATCTGGCCCATATTCTTCTTCTTCAGTGTCTTAAGAGCTACTGCTATCCTCTTTTGAATAAAAATTGTTCCTTTTAAAAGACTTTTTCTTTTTAAACTCCCTAGGTTTATCCTTTCCTTTTCTTTCTTTTTCATTGGTGTCTTTTTCTTTGAAGGGACATTTAGATGCAAAATGACCAACTTTACCACAATGAAATCATTTTAATGGTAACATACCTTTATACTTTTCAGAGCCCCTCTTCAGTTTCCTTACAAAGTTAGCTTCTTCTTCATCTAAGAAGTGTTCTTGTGAATTATGATCTTGAGATGTTGATGATTTGGTTGATGCCTTGAAGACTGTGTCCTTTAGATCTGGTTGTTATTTTTTGGTCCTCATCTCATAAGCAGATAGAATTTCATGGAGCCTATCCATAGTCATTTTATCTAGTTCATGCATTTCTTCTTTAGAAGAAACCTTTGCATCAAGTCTTGAGGGAAGAGATCTCAGTACCTTTTGAACCACTATAGTTTTTTCAATCTTATCACCTAGCCCTTTCATAGTGTTTACAGTCTCATCTACTCTGAGAAAGAAACTTGTAATATTTTCATCTTCACCCATTCTTAGGATTTCAAATTGCATTATGTGAGCTTGAAGTTTGG
>SNQJ01S0183587.1:0-13557 GCA_010110895.2 Picea sitchensis | reverse complement strand
AACATCCACCACCTCCCTCTCCTGGAGAGAGGTCATACACAAGCTCAGCACAGGCTTACTCTGGCCAGTATGATACGCGCAGACCAGCACTGCGTGAGCACCTCAGACAATCGGGAATACAGACTCGGCTTCTCACACCAGCTCAGCAATGGCGACAAGGCCTCACGGTGTTGGTTCTGGAAACGCGTGACAACAATCCACGCAGGAAATTTCACAGACTCTCGGGTTTCGAACGGGTAAAGAGTGAACTGGCTTTTCAGACGGACGCAATCTTCTCCCCCTCGGAACAGAGGGCATACACGGATTTTCAGAGACATACCCAAGCTCTCTCGTTCCTCCCCCCCGGCAGAGTGGTCGTTTCCCATCCGCCTTGCCCAGGATAGACTCACGCTCTGGTGTCGGGAATGCGTGACAGACAATCCACGCAAGGGTCCACGCAGGTTCAGACGGTTCAGAAGATGTACGAGGGTGATTCTACAGGGGTCAGATCCGTTCCTTCTCGCAGTCCGTGAGTCGAAATGGCGTAGAGAACCCCCAACACGGCTCGTCGCGGCTTTCTATTGCATGGTCAGGGTTGACACTTGTCGCCCATGCGACTGCATGCATTCCGGCAACGTGCGTGCCTCCCACTATTTGGAAATCACATGTCCTTCAAAAGGACTTAGGTTAAAACATATAATGCACTTCTCTTTTGGAATAATATTAAAATATTGTTCCCAAGGCTTAAGCCCTCTAGGCTCAACACTTAGCCCCTTTTTTTCCACCTCCAGCCCCTAATTCCTTGCCCACTCTGTGGATGCTCAGTCCCCCTTCACTCATTCATCGTGGTCGGTCTGCACCTGGCGGTGTTTATATTTTATTACTCATTCTGCATACATACAAGTACATCAGCAGGCTCCTGGCCTTCAACACTTAGGCTCCCGGGCCTAACAAACACATAAGCCTACCAGTTATACAAAACTTGGCTCACCAGCCTATAAAACATAATTACAATTCCTTTCAAAACATGGTTTACAACGGGGCTCGGCATTGGGTACACTACACCTTGAGCCATTTGTTCACAATTTTTGTTTGCCCATCAGTCTAAGGGTGATAACTGGTACTAGGAGTTAATTCTATCCCTACGAGTCTGAACAGCTCCTACCAAAAAACCCCCATGAATCTATTGTCTCGATCACTGACAATTGTCTTGGGCAGTCCATGCAGCCGAAATACCTCTCTGAAGAGCAGCTCCGCTACTTGCGTTGCAGAGTATTTGGACGATATGGCGAAGAAATGGGCAAATTTAGTAAGCCTGTCAACCACCACGTAGATACAATCTTTCCCCTCAACCAAAGGCAGCCCTGTGATAAAATCCATCAAAATGCTTTCCCATTTTTGTTTAGGAATGGGAAGTTGTTGGAGCAATCCTGCTGGGTAGGTATGTTCCACCTTGTTTTGCTGACAGATGTGGCACTCCCATACAAACTTCAATACATCGGTCTTGAGACCCTTCCAAGCGAACCTCTCCTGAATTTGTCTATAAGTCTTCAGGTATCCTAGATGACCTGCCAAAGGAGAAGTATGTGTTGCATGCAAAATTTTGTCTTTCAACTAGGATTCTAGTACTAAATAGATCTGGTCCTTATAATATATGATGTCGTCAATAACCCTATACCTGTCATTGGAGACCTGACCATCAAGTATCTCACAAGCAAACCTGTTTTTGGAGTATTCTACCAATAGAAGTGCCTTCCATTCCACTGAAATCTCTATGAGAGAGAGAGTGGGTATCCTCGATAGGGCGTCAGCAACCACATTGTTTTTGCCTTTCACATACTCAATTTCAAAATCGTAGGCTTGGATTTTACTGATCCATTTTTGTTGTCGCTCGCTCAGCTCCTTTTGCTCCATGAGGAACCTCAAGCTATTATGATCGTATTTACCTTGAACCTGTTCCCCACCAGGTACTGCCGGAATTTGGTCAAAGCATGCATTATGACCAACATCTCTTTGTCATATATGGAGTAATGTCGCTCATACTCTCGAAGTTTGCGGCTCTCAAACGCTATGGGGTGACCGTTTTGCATCAATACAAATCCTATACCAATTCTCGAAGCATCACACTCCAAGACAAAGGGCTAAGTGAAATCAGGGAGTGTTAAAACAGGGCATGTGCTCATCACCTGCTTCATTTTCTCGAATGTCTCTTGGGCCTTCTCTATCCAAACGAAAGCCCTCTTTTTGGTGAGATCGATCAGTGGCGTTGTCAACTATGAGAAACCTTAACAAATTTCCTGTAGTAAGTGCAAAGACCGAGAAAGCTCTTCAATTCGATCACATTCCTAGGAGTTGGCCACTCAATAATCGCCCTGATCTTTTCTTGGTGCACCTGTACCCCGTTCATCCCAATCACGTGCCCCAAGTAGAGCATCTTTGTCATACCAAATTCACACTTGGATTCCTTCGCATACGACTGTTGACTCTCTATAATACCAAGTACTTCATCCAGATGTCACAGATGGTCCTCCCATGTTTTGTTGTATATGAGGATGTCATCAAAGAAGACCAATAAGAACTTTCTCAGTTGCTTATTGAACACATGATTCATGCACGACTGGAAAGTGGCAGGGGCGTTAATTAGCCCGATTGGCATGACCAGAAACTCATAATGCCCATAGTGGCATCTAAAGGTTGTCTTAGGTACGTCCTGCTCTCGTACCTTGATCTGGTGATACCCTGATCTGGTGATACCCTAATCGAAGATCAATCTTCGAGAAGAATTTGGCTCCCCTGAGCTCATCCATTAATTCATCGATCCTGGGTATGGGGTATCGATTCTTGATTGTCTTCTTGTTTAGGGCCCTGTAGTCAATACACATCCGCAGAGTACCGTCCTTCTTCTTGACTAAGACAACGGAAGAGGCAAATGGGCTGGAACTAGGGCGGATGTGGCCCATTTTCAGCAATTCTTTAATGGTTTTTTCAATCTCGTCCTTGTAAACTTTAGGGTGCCGATAGGGGTTTGTGATAACTGCTTGGACCCCCTTCTCTAGCTCTATGATATGCTCAAAACCTCTATCAGGTGGAATGCCAGGAGGAATGTCACTAAATACTTTATGATGTTTGCGGAGTAATACCTATAAGTCCTCTGGAAGTTGCTGCAGACGGTCAAGTGGCTCTCTGTCAGAAATAAAACACTCTGCAGCCCACTCTATATCGCCATGCCTCCATGTTGTGCGATGACACAATCTTCGGTGGGTACTGGTGTATGGCTCGTAGGACCACTTTCTTTCCATCCGGCCCTATGAACTCCATCTTCATGGTCCTCTGATCAGTAGTGTATTTCCCAATAAAGTAAAGCCATTGAACGCCCAACACTACATGTGTCTGGTATGTCCACCACAAAGAAATCACCTGTCATTGAATAGTTTCCCATGGTTATGGTGAGCTTGGGAATCCACTTGGTGCAACTCATCTGGTGGCCTCCTGGTATGACTACTGTGAACCCATCGAATTCCTCTCCTCTCGACCATGTTACCATCGATGAAGTTATGGGATGCTCCTCCATCGATCAATATTGTCACCTTGTGCCCTTGTAGAACACCTCTGACCTTAAAGGTATGATATCTCGAAAATCCTGACATCGAGGCCATGACTGGATCCTTAGCCCCAGCCTGTGAAGACTCCTCTCCTGATGTTGGATGTCCCTGGTCCTGTGCCTGCTCCACCTCCTCATCCTCATCACTATCACTGTCAGAGTATACCTCAATGTAATGGGCCTTGCCCATTCTGTCCTTCCCATCGCATTTGTGCCCTGGTGCCCATGGCTCTTGACAGCTAAAACACAATTTCTTTTTCCTCAATTCTCTCCTAGTCTCTTCATCCAGTTTGGGCTTACCGATCCAATCTCTCTGAGGTGGTCTGATGTCCTTAGTCCTTGGGATAAAAGTGGGTTTGGGCAGAAACCGACTTTTAGGTACTGCATCCTACATATCTCGAGCTCTGTTGACTGCATCCTGTAAAGAGGTAGGCTTGTAGGCCTTGACCCATCCTCATAGAAGCTCCACTAGCCCCTCAACAAACAACATCACCAGACGGCCCTCTGAAATGTCCGACACCATCACCGCGACCCTCTAAAACTCGGATATACAGGCCTCTAGGCTACCTGTCTGTTTGAGCTGAGCCAACTCTCTAAAGTGAAGCTCAAGGTCCTTCCTGTCAAATCTCTCGATGAGTCTCTGTGTGAAGTCTAGGTATGAGGTAACCCCGGCATGTCCCAAAGTGACTAACCCATGGTACCACCACTCATGGGCCTCGCCATCCAGGTGCAAGGTGGCCAATTTAATGGCATTTGTCTCTGTCATCTGGTGCAGCTAGAAGTAAGTGTCAAGCTTCTGTACCCATGATCTAGTGGAGCATTTAGAGCCCCCGTCAAAGTTGGGAATAGTGACTTTCCCAATGGTACACTGCAACTCAAAATTGTGTGTCATGGCCCTCATGGGCCCTCTCGGTCAGTTTCTGTTCTTCATATTGCAGAAATCCGCGAAGGACATGGCTGAGTGGAAATCATCTTCTAGTTTCTTGTACTCCTCTAAATATGCCCTATAGGGCTCATCCTGCTCAACCTGCATCAATGGACCTGCGGCCTCATTCCCCAAAAATTGAGGCATAGTGTGTCTGGGGGATTTGGTGTACAAGTGGGGGTGGCTCTGCATGATAGTACGTGAGTGGTTGCCTTATCCATTGTTTGAACCCCCATCACCATTCTGGTTCTGCTTCGTTGTCCCCTCCAACGAATTCTTAGCAAACTGCCCCATGAGGTCCATCATGGCCTTTTGACCCTTGGCCAAGTCATTCAAGATGTTGAACAAACTATTGATCCTGGCATCATCTTCTTCACCCATATTTTCTTTGCCCTTAGGTGAGATAGATGGTGTCGCCTCTCCTGTCTCTTCTTCTTCCCACCCAGGGGGATCTAGGGTTCTTCCTCTACGTCTCCGGTAGGTAATGTTCTGCTCGTCTTCTGGTCTCATAAATCTGATTACAAATGCCCTTTAGAGCCCACAGTTGCAAAGGAACATGCTCTAATATCACTGTAATATTCTTTGCCTGAGTTATACAATTTTTCCTTTAAATTTGGTTGGCAGATTTTGTCAAACAGTTCATGTAACGACCCTAAGTAATTAATCAATTGTCATGATTTAAATAATTGTTTAATGTATATTAATTAATTAATTAATTGTCTTGATTAAATATATATTTAATGTATATTAGTTTAATTAATTAATCAATTAATAATCATGATTAAATATTTGTTTAAGGAATATTGGTTTAATAAATTATTAATTTTCATTTTGAGAATTAATGTATCGGTAGATGACCCATTAATGAACAAGGAATAATGTAGATAACACTTAATGGAGGGATAAGGTGGGTGAAACTTAATGAAGGGAGAAGGCGGTGAATGAGACAGGGGGGAAAGGAGGATAAGAGAAGGGAAAACACTCGGGAAGGGCACTTGGGGGTTTTTGGAGAGCATCATTTTCATAGGAGAGGACTGTATTGCTGGTTTGGGCTGGAGGAGCTTGCTGGAGGATTGTACCACTGGTTTTGCTTGAGGAACTTGTTGGAGTTTGGTGGACTGTTACAGGGGAGCACCTGTTACTGGGAGTTTTGGGCTCGGGGGCCAAGAATCCTTACGGAATCCTGGAGCTAGGGAGCCGGAGAGGCTCTGTTCTTAGCTGGCTGGGAGGAAAAGATTCAGTTTTGGGCAGAGCTTGGGCAGAGCTTGGGCTTCAACTTGGACAGACAGAGTTGGGGAAACAGCATCACTTGAGATGTATTTATGTTCATTATTATGGCATGTTCATTATCGTTATGATGATTCATTATTTTACTATGTTGTGTATGTTATTCAATATGTTATTTATATCATGCTGCTCATTTTGAATTTTGCTGAACCATGAACAGTTATTTTGCTGAATATAAAACCGTAAAGAAATTATGATAGAAATTTTATGTTTAAATTTATGAAATTTTAGGTTCTGTTAGATAGGACCCTACAGTTCAGTGACAATTCGGCAATCAATTCTGAGAATCTTAATGTCAAGTGCTTATGGAAAAATACTATTTCAGCAATATCCTTTAATTATTCTTGGCAATAAGGGAATAGGTACACAATGGAACATAACCCAGCAACCAGTTTTAAGAGTGGGCACGAATATCAGCACTTAATAATTAAATAAAGTCGACAACAGTAAGCTACAGGACTGCAAATAAAGAACCTGATATAATGATGTCTCTTGTTGTGCTACAGGAGCAAGATATACAAGAAATGAGATGATAATTCACCGAAAATAACAGCAGCTTCACATTTGGTGTAGGGTTCTGGGAAATGGCACGGTACTCAACCTGATATGTGTAATAACTAGCTGCAAATCTGTTGTCTGAAGTTAATCCCCTCCTCACAGCCACCAAAACTTACCAATGTACGCAGAATTTAAATTTAATGTAATGAATATGCACCCAGCACTTCTTATCTGCGCCCAGCCTCTACAAAAAGTGCCCTGAAGGAGGATACACGACCCACATAACAAGTTCCAGCTTCAACAAGAGAGGAAATGCGCCCAGCAACTTGAGAACTCATCTACGATGGAGGAAATGCGCCCTACAAATGATATCTCGGGCTTCAATGGAAGATATACGCCCAGCATGTGTTAATCTGTCCCACAATGGATGAAATGCGCCCAGCACCTGAAGGAATGCGCCCAGGTAAGGAGCAATGCGCCCAGTAATGAAGGAACTCGTCCCACACTACCAAATCGACCCCCACAGTAGAGAATAATGCTCAGAAATGAGAGAGCTCGACCTCTTGAACTAGTCGACCCCCCTTGACGGAGATAGCCCAGCCGCCACCACCGAAACTCAGCCACAAGTCAACTAGAATGCTGCCACTTTGATATCTAAGTAATCAATGAAGTACAATGAAGTGCAAGGAAGAGATCTGGAAAATCTTTCCACAAATTCTAGACTCTTTTCTAAAGAGCTTCCAAATTCTAATTTCCAAGTGAGTGAATGCAAGAATGAGTGGCTCCTCCTCTTTTCCTCTTTTTTATTTCTCATTGAATTGATTCATGCTCACCTTACTTTTAATTTTCTTTTAAAGTCACTTTATGCTGGCACACTTTATAATTTTAAGTGACTTTATTTTGCCTAAGACCCATGTTTCCCTTTTTCCCCTTTTCACATTATAAAGTCATTTTCTAGGCAAAACTTGAGTTCCCTAGGTAACTTTTTCGACTTAGCTTACGGAAACCAATTTAGGCTAGCGGAACCATTCATTATGTTTCCTAGGCCAACAGGGACATTACATGCAACATAGTCAAGTGCTTCAAGAATTAGAGTGACACATACATGATACTCAGACTCATTACCTCATGGAGCAAGACTTACTGCTACTTCAGAAACAAGCTGGTGGGATGGATATTGTTGTTGCTAATAAATGGACTGCACTAAAGAAAAGAGGGGCCCTCTGGGGCCATGCTCAAGTCATTCGGCTCTCAGTACTCCATGTCTAGGACCTGTGGGCCACGACCTGTGATCTCCTTAGTTATCCCTAGGGTAGGGAATAACAATACCACAATCACAACTTAACATCCTAAGGTCTTCTCTATGTAATAATGAGCTTACAAGGAACTCCATGCCCTCTCCGGTCAAAAGGGGTCTACATTAATCAAAATTAACAGTGATATAAATTTTTCAAATAAAACTAATGCCAGATGAGTTTTCTCAAATTTTGCATAATTCACACCTGATCGAGAAGAACCAAAGATGTAAAGAATTATCCTTCTCTAAATTAATGTGTCTCTGAGATCTATAAACCCCCAACCTTTTTCAAACAATTTTAAGGGGAAATGGGAGCAAGATCTCCCCAGTGTAGAAATTGGATTGTTGAAACATTTACAAACATTTAATAAGTAAACAGAAGCAAGCAATAGCTAACCTATATATGGCCATGAATAGAAATATTAACAAGCAAAGCATAATATGGATAGAATGGTACATGGCAAAACTATATATGACCATGAATTGAAATATTAACAAACAAAGTAGCAAATGGATAGATGGGTACCTCACAGAACTTTTATGTGAAATGGGTTTGTGCGGGTTCAATTTGGGATTATAAGGATAAGGGTCTTATTCGTTGTCCAATCATTTTATTGGAAGCATCTCTCCGTTGCGGATGGACGACCATCGCTCGAACATCTAGTCAAAGTAGATGGCAATCGTAGATAGGATTCACGTGAATCCACGTGTCGTAGAGTCCTCGAAGGTTGTTGTGTTAGTATTCGACAACTTGATACCTCGTACACATTAGCGTGGATCCTTAACCAGAGCGACCAAACCGGGGTCAATTGGGGTCCTCCCCACCCGTAAAGTTATTATTACTCAGTCATAAGTTTGTGGTATATTTGGCTTGCAGGTTGTTAAATATTTTATGGTTAAAAAAAATTACTTTCGTGGTCAATCAATAATTATTTGGCTACATATTATTTAATGCTTTGTATGTTGGGGTTTACAGATCTAAAGTTATTGTTTGTCTATTTTCATTATCCCATTTTATCATTGGTTATGATGTATGTAACACAACCATGACGGGGCATAAAAAAAATCGTTTTTCTTAAAGGACAGATTTTTCATCCATGGTTTCTAATTTGGAAGGTCGGGGAACCAGTCCGACCTCCCAGTCAAGGATCTCCGATTCTGGAGCCAAACGACTCTCTGAGACCTTGATGGTCTCGTTCTGTAATTAGACACAGACCCTTTCGACTTCCTGATGCAGGTCTAAAGGTACCCGCGACCCTCCTCTTCGCGGCTGCGAAATCTCAGAGTCTAGGCGCTAGCTCCTTTTCTAATAAGCCCCTTCCTTGATATGACCTTGGGCGATGGCCTTACGTAACCACGCGATTGCGGGCGCGGCCAAGGGTGGTTTGAAACCAAACTACTTTTTGCCCTGCAATTCACCTTGAGCCTCCACGTGTCCTTTCTCCAAAACCATGGTCTGTATTGCGGCCCGCACTCAACTTTTTAAAGTTCGCGCACTTTCGGTCCCCACAATGCAACGGGACTGTCGATCTCACGACCTTGACGGTGCTTTTGAACTTGATGGCTCAGATCTATCCTTTCTGAATCTATGGATTAGATCTAACCTTTCTAAATCAACGACTGTGATTTATTTCGTGATTCGGGTTTCGGGAGTTTCAACTCTCAACCCTTACCTTCTCCCGTAGTGACAGATCTCCTGCCACGCGTCCTCTTTAATTAACGGCGTTGATCGCTTTGCGATTCCGGACTTCGGGAGTCTCAAGTCTCAACTTTTAATTCCCCTCAAAGTATGCGGATTTTTTCTGCGTGTCCACTTGAATCGAACGATCGAGGCTTACTTCGGGTCTTTAGCGCTTTTCAATCAAGACCAGATCAACGGCCTTCAACGTCCTTCTCGATCAACGGTTGAGATTCCACTTTGGGACTCCGGTGCTCTCACCCTCTACTTTCCTCCAGAGTATTTCGTACCCGGAGTGTTAGATATGGCGCCACACGTCCACCTTAAATCTACTGCTTTCATCCGCTTCGGCCTTCGGACATCTCAAACTTCAAATCCTCCTTGCTTTGTTTCCTTTGGAACGTTCTATCCGGAGTTCGTGATCTAATGACATGTGTCCTCCTTCAGATCGATAGCTCCCAGCTGCTTCGGCTGTTTGGGCTTTGGCGATTTCAAACTCTTATCCATCGCGTTCTCCCGGAGTTCGCGATCGGTCGCCACGTGCCCTCTGGAACTGACGGTCTAGATTCTCTTCGGATCTTTGGGTTGCTTTCACCCGAGGACAACGAATCTCTACCACGTGTCCATTTCAATCTGACGATTGAGATTCACTTCGGCTCTCCGGCTCTCCGGGCTTCGGGAATTTCAACTCTCGACTGAAACTCTTGAAGTGATTTCTCTGGAGTTATTGATCAGCTGACACGTGTCTCCTGGCAGTCAATGGTCAGGATCTACTTCAGGTCTTCGGTGATTCCTCTCTCTCCTTGACCACGAGCTCTCGCTCAGGAGTTGTAGATCTTGCGCCACTTGTCCCTCTTGGCGATGAATGGTCCCAATTCACTTTGGGACATTGGCTAGTCAACCCTCCCATGCACACAAACGTTAAAACTAGTGCACTTTACCTTAGATCAGACAACTAATGTCCCTTTGCACTCAGATCCGAGGGTTAGGATCTATTCCTTTCCAACGCTTCTCCTCTGCTTCCATGGATGTTGATCTAATGGTACGGGCTTCTCCCCGCAACCGATCTGACGGTTGTTGTCGATCCTCCTCCTGAGCTTTTGACTTCTTCTGACTTGGAAGAGTTTGGTAGATGTTCAAAGGCCTCAGCCTTCGTTCCTCCTGCGAGTTCGACTATCTTGGGTCCCATCTTCGCTCTTGAAAACGTTATCTCTTCTGAGCTTTTCGATTCTCTCAGACCGATGGTACCGAGGGACTCCGTTACTCCATGGATTTCCAAAAGGGCTCACGACCACCCATCATGCAAATATTCGGGGCTTGGAGGTCATGATCCGACCGATACCGAGGTGTCCGCCGATCGACGGTTCACAGCAATTGCGGGGTCCAACATGCGTGTTCTTTATCAGAGAGCTCAACCTCCGCAATTTGGAAGTACTCGCCCAACCTGGTCGAACCAGAGTTGTTGATCTTCCAGCCCAACGAGATCAATGGCAATAGTGAATTGTTGGCCGCGAACTAGCGCATCCGCTACTTTCGCCTTTGCGCTCCGCAATGATTCCCCACCCTCAATCTCCATTCATAGATCGACGGTTCACAGTGATTGCAGGGTCCCACCTCCACAATCTGAGAAGTGCTCGCTCGACTCTAGTCTAATCCTAGTCGTTGATCTTCCATCCCCAACGAGATCAACAACATGGGTTGATTGCGGGCCATGAACTAGCAGGTCCGCTAAATTCACCTTCGCACTCCGCAATGATTCCCAACCATCGATTAAATCGAGTGACTGGTGTTTGATTCGGTAACTCCAATGAGTATTTGAGTCAATCTGACGATCGGGATGGCCTCTCCTCCCCTTAAACGACTCGCATCCATCTCCACTATCATATTCTTAAGTCATGGGTAGTTCTGGTAACTTGATTATCGTCTACCTCCTAGATCTGACGGTAGGGACGGTTCTCGGGCATCCTCAGATCTAAGGCTCAAAGTTAACTTCGGGACTTCGGGGATTTTACCTCCCTTATGACGAACTCGCTCAGTTCGTCGAACTCACGAAGTCTGAATGACTCCAGGGTTAATTCCCACGCTCTTTCCTGTACCCAACAGTCACAACAGACCGTAGCTTCTTCCGAACAAATTTCGTCTGTTCGTCTTCCAAAAAAGGGACCTTCCCTTTCGATACTTCAACCTTGTTGTTCTTCCTGAGCTTCATTCGCTCTGAAAGGCTTAAGAGCTTTACGCTCTTTCTCTTGAACTTAACGCTTGGAAGAATCCTTCCGCACACCCCTTACGCTCATTCTTCAACTCTAGAACTTAAGTGGTTCTAGGTCTCTACCTGCCTCGTAGAGAGCTTGTGCATACGTGCACTATCTCTCCTGAGCTTTAACATACTCCCTCCTCCAAGGGACTCAGAATGACTAGGAGTGTCGACATGCATACGTGAAATTGTGCCCAAGGTCGACGAACTCACAGTTCATGGATCTAGTTTAAGCCACCACAGGGCACAAGCATTTATGAATACAAAACATGTCCAATCCATACTTGCTTAAATACACAATTCAAACGAGAATAAAGAGATACAGTGTAACCATTAAGCAAATATACACATCCCTAGGTCCTTCACAGTATCTCCCTTTTCATTACATAATTACAGCTTAATTTCACAGGGTATGAGAATATTTATCTATTACAAGTTGCATCCAACCAACTAACTGTGGGTGTGCGCTTTTCCACCCAACCATAGGCTCAGAGGCATTCATTCTTAGCACTTTGGCCACCGCTCTGCCAAGCCATAATATCACTAGGGAATTTATGCCATCTCTCATAGAAACTCTTTCTGTCACAGCGACCCTGCGAGGTTTATCAGATGCTTCCTCAACATCAAGCGCTCGTTCGGGTCCTTCGTGTCGTGTTCTCGACACTTCCTTTGGGTTCGCACATCTCCCTTATGAGCTTGTGCTCTCATCCCCGTGTCTCCTCTCTTGTTGTGTCTATGTATGTATCTTACCTTCCCTCCTCTGGAAGGTTTCTGACCTGTCTTGTTTCTTCTGTCATAAGGAAGATCGAGTCTGCAGGTCTCTGTGGTACTTCAAGTTGACATCTTGCAGTTAGACCATGCTTCCATTCATGGGGGTGGTTGATATTTCAACCACTGGTCCTTTCTTCATTAACTAATTTATTTCCTCTATAGATATCATGGCTCGTACTTTAAGGCTTCACCCCCAACAGTTAGTTATGGGCAGTTTAACAATAGTACATTTACATTGTCCACATGCCTTAGCATGGTAATCCTATTTTATGATTAATTACAAGTTGGGGGAAACAGGGGTGTTACAATTCCCTCCCCCTTAAAGGAACATCGTCCTCGGTGTTCTTTCTCAAAAACACCTGTCATGCCTTTCTCATTTAGTAGTTTCATAAATCTTGATCATTTTTCCTCGGTCAGGTCCTTTTTTAGACCTTAAATCTTGGTCACCTACTTTCAATAATTCTTGGACAACAAGCACGTTAATCATAGTCTTATGCGAAAACATTGCATAAAATTTCTAGGAAAATTTCATAATCTTGGCACAATAATTATCTGCGCAGTTTGTGGATTTGTATCCACATGGTTGTTTTGTTATCCAGGCTCATTGTTTTTCTTTGACATACCCATTGGGTGCATGATCTCCATCAATAGTTTACAAGAATTATCAAGGTTTCATCTTCCTTGCAGTCACTCACCCTCCAGGCCCAGGCTCGAGAATCCCCTTCTCTACTATACAGTCCCTCGGGTGATCCATCTTGCCTTGCCAAGGTTTTCTCGCACATGAAGAACTACCCATTGTGTTCATGATCCCAATCAATAGTTTACAAGAACTATTAAAGTCTCCTCTTCCTTGCGGTCACTCGCTCTCCAGGCCCAAGCTCATGCATCCCCTTCTATGCTATACAGTCCCTCGGGTGATCCATCTTGCCTTGCCAAGGTTTTCTCACACAGGAAGAATTCCAGAGACTCTGTCGAGTCTTACAATCAAGGCATCCCTCAGACTTGATCTGTCGAGGCGTCCCTTCGGCTTGTGTTATCTCAACACAACATGTTTTAGGCGATCATGGCTTACCACGGGGTTCTCGTGGCTGAGAAGTAGCCATTTTTCATGCTTTTACAGCTTGACAGCCTTTCGGCTCAGCTACAGTTAGGGACGAAGGTTACTCTCCTTCTCCTGGCACATAAATAGTTAGGGACGAAGGTTACTCTCCTTCTCCCAGCTCAATCATAGATAGGGACAAAGGTTACTCTCCTTCTCCTGGCACAT
>SNQJ01S0183586.1:0-18978 GCA_010110895.2 Picea sitchensis | reverse complement strand
AGGAAGCAGCATCAGATTCAGGTTAGAGTTATGAATCTTTTGAATTAAATTGTTATTTAGTAAATTTTATTTATTGAAATATTAGATTGAATGTGCTAGATTAAGGAAATTTTAAATTTATTGTTCTGTTCTAAATCAATGGTAGTTTAAATTAAATAAGGTCTTTACACATTCATCCAAGAAGTAACCGAGCAAACAAAACAGTGATGAAATGATCTGGTTTCCCCTTACTGAAAATATGGAGGAATGTTAAGGGGGATTTTTCTTGGGAAATTGGGAGTCTTGCGGGAGGAAGAGCTCAAAGATTTGCGCTCTTCGAGGAAAAGACAGGTTTTGATACATTTCTGTCATAATTTCAATGGTGAGGGGAGAATGGGGTTCGGCTCTCGGTACCTGCATCATTAGATCTATGGTCTTGGGTGTTATAGAGAAAAAGGTTTCTCCAGAAGATGATATTATGGCTCTCTGATCTGGGAGGTAGTGCGCTTGGCATTTGAGGGAAAATTCTGGAAAATGGTGGACTTGGGGAAAAAGATGCAGAGGGAGATTTGACTCCCAGAGCCTGATTTCATTGCTCTGATCGATGAATGTGTCTTTAAACAATGATTGTAACTTAGCGACATCAAATTCGCACTGGGTTTCTGAGATTAAATAATATTTTCCTGCTAATGGAATCCAGTCGAGATCAACAGGAGGTGAGAGGAAAGGATTTTCCTCAACATTTGACTTTTTAGATTTGGGCGCCATTGTTTTCCACCGATACCTGCACACTGAACACATGTTAGTAGGTAAAAAAGGCTATGGTTGGGTGAATTGTTGTAGAAGTGAAGAGAAATGAATCTCTGGTGCACAGGGAGTATGAACAAAATGTGAATGACGGAAACGGGATTGGAATTTAGTGAGCAGGTATCCGTTGGATGAAAAGGACAAGTCAGGAGAATAACGGGCATGTAGCCAATAATAAATGGCCAATGGGTCTTTTAGAGCGTGAGGGGGCAGGCAAAGGATGTCTGACGTGTGTACCCATATGATGTGGAGGGTGGTTATTGGGAGGTAAACGAGTGAGGTATGACCCGTAATGGTTAGACGGAGGGGATTGCTGATGGGGTCATGATATGGGACTTGCGAGGAGGGGTTTTGGGTGTGACATATCGAGGTGGTAGCGGTAAATTTCGAAGGATGGTAAGCTGTAACAAGTTTGGAGTGGAGGAGGTAGGAGGCAATGAGTTGATTCCACGTATGGATGGGGCCCACTGGGAAAATTGTTTCGTTTGATTCCATCGCATGGATGGGGCCCACTGGAAAAATTTGTTTCTGCTTAACACTCGCTAATGCTAAAAGTAAGAAACTTGTGGGGGTCTGAAATTTGTTCTTGATCATTGATCTGAGCATCGCTATATCATCCATTGATCTAAGCGCGCTCTTTATCCACCATATCGGACCCCCCATCCTTAAAATGTAGAATGGGGCTTGGGGTCCAGACTCCGTGGACCATCCATCCGCTACATTGCCGACTCCGGCCAGATCCGAGTGTACACGACCGGGACGATCTCCCCGCCTTTAACTATGTGGATTTCTTTGAAGTTTGGGTTTCTAATTGAGGGGTAGCTTTGGTTCTCCCCGGGTGGGTTTCTGTCAGTTATGGTGAGTCTATCCATCATTTTCTCCATATCTATGGCGAGAGAATCTAATTTGGAATATGATGAGGAAGCAGAAGGTTCTTCCTTAATGGTGACCTTCTTTTCTGTTCTCTACCTGGCACTTCTGGTCAAAATATTTTCTTCATTAATCGACGACACTTTTCCTCGCATGTCTTCCAGAAGTTGCAACATTCCTCTCTTAGTTGGTATGACATGTCTGCATCAAATCCATCGGGGAAATTTATTAATGCCAAACCTTGTGGTGGTTTGATATCGCTGAATTGCATTGTACATATGGTTGAAACGATTGCAATAATCTTGCACTATCTCCTTGGTTCTGATGTTTTCGTATTCTGACCAGATCTAGAGAGGATTTTTCTTCACCTCCCACCGCCAAGGAAAGATCAATTAAAAACAACAATGTCAGTTATAGTAACAACAGATAAGGCCTTAAACCACTTTTTTACCTCTCCAATCAGACTCTGCGCAAATAGTCTCATCTACACATCAGCTTCATCTACTTCCTCTAAATAGTCAAAATAATCGCTCATTTTGTCAACATGTTGTTGTGCATTATGAGGTCCAGATATCAAATTGAGGGAGTTTGGTTTGATAATATTGAGGCATGTCATGTAAAGGGAAAACCAACACCAATGGGGCATATCTTGCTACCATGATTGGTGGTGGAGGTTTAAAACAACCTGCAGGATAGGAGAGGTAGCTTAATCGTCGTAGAAGATGAAGGGCCGGAGGAAGGGAGTAGCATGGTTTAGTTTAAAAACAACTCCAACAATAGTTAAACAGAAGTTTGATCTGACCAATAAGATGGATTTTGTCTAAGGATTGACCAAGATTTGAAACTAGGTCTTCAAACTTATTAGACTCGGGGTGAAAATGTTGATTAGCTTCAGCTCGAGATAGTATTTCAGGGGTCTTGGGCTGAAAGATGGTTTGATCCAAGACTGTTTCACTGACAAAACTATCAAATTTTGTCCTAAAAAGGCTTTGTTGAAAATATATATCAAACTCAACATCTTGAAAAGAAACTAAATTCTATGGGAGAGAAGGGGACCTACGAAAAGGACTATGACTCCCAGAACCCTATGCAACATTTTTCTTTCTGAGTAATCTTTCAGGATTGTCTATTGCTATTGTAGGTTCTGGGTCAAGATGAGATCTAGTAAAACTCTTTTAGAGCCAACTTTTGATTTTACTTTCTTTTGGAGAGTTTTTAACAACGATATACAAACTTTAACAACCTATGAACACTATTTCTATATAAATTGTGGTTTGTGACTTGTGTCTCAAATAAAGTTTTCTTTGTCTAGGGGAAGGAAATCAAGGGGTGGAAAGTTTGTTCAGCTCTTCCCCAGTATGGTCACCATTTATGCTATCACTCTATAAATTCCCAGAATTTGTCATGAGGTAAGAATAAATCTACCAGAGGTAACCTTAACCAACCACTCTCAAAAACTAGGAGCTAGCTCCTACCAATTTCAGAGGTATCTCTCCTCAGAAGTTTTAACATTTTTTTAAACTTTGGATATTGGGCTAGTTAAATAGTGCAGGACCAATTGTTGTTTGTTTTTATAAGATGGTTGAAAGGTTTTATGCATCCATTGGGCTATGGAGTTTTTATAAACGCGGAGATCAAAGAACAAATATAAATATTCCTTTCACATGTCAGGATAATGCAACTACTCGATTCTTTTGAAGCAAGGTTCAAATGATGATTATTAGCGGAGAAAAGCAAGATGATTAATTATAACCAAGAAGCATTCAAGAATTTCTTGACTACAATATAAGAAGAAAAACACTTAGATCTTTAAAATCTAGCAACAAAGTATGCAAAGGTAAATTATGTAACTTTAACGCCTTTTAAATGATTAGACTAGAATAACAAGATGGTAACTAAAAAAGATATTAATATCTAACCGAGAAGAGAAAAACTTCACCAATAGATAACACGCAGGAATCATGTGAAAAAGTCCCTTTATATTAACAAAGATTCATTGATAAAATTACAAGAAGCTTACAAATTAGGGTGTAAAAATCAACCCCCAATACTTCTAAGTTAGAAGTAGTTATAATCATAATTACAAACAATCCTGTCATAAATGATCAAGACGTGGCAGCCCCTGAATCTAACTAACTAACTAACAAGATACAAAAATCTAGCAACTCTCAATGATGTGTCTAATTCTTCATGTTGAATTGAAGGTTGTTGGTGAGTCAAATTCATTACGACTTTGACTCATCTATTTTGTCAATCTATATATTGCACACCTCATTTCCTACTCGATCAAGTTGCACAACTCTTCCCATCTTAGTTCACTGGGAATGATGACTTTGAGTAGTTCACAGATATTTCCATCCACTTCCATGTACTTGAAAAGTCGGTTTGATGATGAAAACATACTTGATCTCGTGCAGTATGCTGAGATATGGCTGCAAAGTCTACAAGAACGCTTCCCCTCAAGATGTCACTTTGAATTCCTGCAAAATTTGAACTATCCTTGGCCATTGTAGCCATATTATTCTTGTAGTCTGGAAGGGTAATCAGCTTGTCATTCAGAACCATCAAACCAAGAAGACCTTTTTTTTTGCAAAGCCTCGATCTTTGTGAAAACCTTGAACTCCAATGTCCATGTTCTAGGACTTTTCTCCAACTACAACATCAATCCTCTTTTAGTCGTAACCCTCTTTGACTTCAAGGATTTATTATGTCATGTGTTTATTTTCAATTTTCTAGTTATTCTGTCTTTGAGTTAAGGAATATAATTATTTCATTGGCTTCAGTGGGCATTTCTCCTACTCTCCTTTTATTGTGTCAATAACCTGTCTTATTATTATCACTAATTCATGTTGCTCGAACATTATTTGCACCAAGGGCCAATTTCATTTATGGAGATGGAGATATCCATCCAAATATTATCCTTAGCATCTGCTAGTGTTTTACCGCCCACCGCTTGCTCGGCTGTTGGATTTCCTGCTTGAGCTTATATGATGTTTGTCTCTCAATTTTGTAGCTTGTATAGTATGAATACTTGAGCTCCGGAGATTTTCCACTTCTTTTTTCATTCTGCTGATTTTTGTTCCTTTGCGGTAATATCTCTTCCATGGATTTTGCTAACTCCACAGCTTTTCCAAAGTGCTGTCAACGAGGTTGTTGATGGAATTTTGTTGTTGTGTTGTTGGTGTTGTTGTGTTGACTCTAAGAGGGACTGCACTCAACGAGATGAATTCCATGGGCGTTGATTGTTCATTTTCCTTCAACAAACTTTCCAATTCTGCCCCCATTTCCTTTATATGTGCATTCTACTTCATAATTAGCTTCGGTAGTTCCTCTTTATCATTTTATTTCTTAGCTATTTCTTTAGCATGTGAGTCCTTTGTAAGTGGAAATTTCAGTTGTTTTCTTAGAGATTCAATATCATCATTCTTTTCTTTTAACATCTCCTTTGTTTCTTTTACATTCGAGGGATCATAACCAATCTTGAGCACCAACTCCTCTAAGGATTTTATTCTATTATCCTTTGCAAAAGAGGATATTTTTTCTAGTTTCAACTAGGTATGAACATTGTTTAGAGATACCTGAAATTTTGTGCAGTTGTAGAGGAAGCATGGGCCAATGTGGAGAAACCATTTCTCTAGTCTGGCTCTGGTGCGCATCCATCTGGTCAGCCGGATGGACTTGTTTGGTGTCAAAACAATAGTTGACCTCTTATAGTCGCGATCTCTTTGGGTTGAGGCGCCGGTGCTTGTAGAAATGCTAGATGCATTCTTCCTTTCTCTATCAAAAGCTGATAGCAACCTCGTATTAAAGTTAAGGACGCTGTTTCCGCAGAATCGGTTTAGTGCTATTGGTCCAAGATCCGTTTTTCTTCTTGATCATATCATATTTTTTCAAAAATGCCGTGAGGTACATATCCCATGGAGTTTGGGTGGTCACGCCTATATCCGGCTCCCCGCTTCTTTGAAGAAGAAGTGGACACCACCTAATGTTTTTCCTCAACCACTTTGGCAGAGTGGGGTTCTTCCTCATCAAACCTATGAGTAGTATGAGTGATTTTAGGTATTTCACTGTATACTTGAAAATCCTCCGCTGATACTTCAGTGACTAAAGGATAGGCATCATTCCCTTTGGCCTTTTTCCTTTGGTACATGTGGAGTGGTAGTCTATGAGATAATGACTAAAGGAGATTCATGTTGTTCAATATCTACCAGGGTATTTGCCTCCCACTCTGCCTAGTTCACATACTTTTCAACTTATGGTTTGAGGGTCTGAGAATAAGGTGAACTTTGTTTTAGACCATCTCTACAATGATCCCACTTGGATCATAATGCCAAATGAAACTTGTGCTGAATTTCATTTCCTTTAATATTTTATCCGCCTCTCCCCCAGCAGCTCGATTGTTGCAGATAAATGGTCTTGTTTTCCCTTTAATCCTCATCTATTGTTTTTCTTCAAAGACACAAATGAATGTCATCTGAATTCAATATACCTGAAAATATCCTCACAAGAAAATACTTGGACAATTTGTATGGAGCTAGCTCACACCCATACACTATGATCTTTAGATTCTGATATAGGAACGAGTCCCTGATCTTTGCAAGATCCAAAAGGTGCAAAACTCTTTGGATCTCCTAGTTTATCCTCGGCTCTAGTCTTCCACTAAGCATGCTTACCATCGGGTGATATAAGAACTCAATAAATTGTTTAAAACTGAACTCATTGGAGTTCCTTCTAAGCAAATGGTCCATAAGGTTATCAACAAGTAGCTTTTCCATCTTGGTCCATTTTTTGCATGAGAAAGGAGAATTTGTCGGGTTGATAAAACATAAACATGTAGAACAATATAGAAGAATGTTGGAACATGCCTTTTGTGTGTAAATTTGGCATTTGCTTGTGTAGGCTTTCAGCCAAGAAATCAAGTAGTCAGCGGATGGAAGCCTCTCTTTAGCAGAGATAAAATGGAAAGGAAACCTAGGATAGGTTCATACACCCATTTGTCCGGAACGCAACCAGCAAACAAACACGTTGATGAAATGATCTCGTTTCTTACCCAAAAATATGGAGTGGTAAGGGGTATTTTTCTTGGGAATTCGGGCGTCTTGCTGGAGGAAAATCTCAAAGATTTGCTAGCTTTCGAAAAACACAGTTCGGGATACATTGCCGTAATTTCAATTGTGAGGGGAGAACGACATTCGGTTTTGGGTACTTGCATCATTTGATCGATGGTCTTAGGTGTAATAGAGAAAAATGTTTCTCCAAAAGACAATATTATGGCTCTCTGATCCGGGAGTTAGTGCACTTGGCATTTGAGGGAAAATTATGGAAAATGATGGACTTGGGGAAAAAATATACGAGGGAGATTTGACTCCCAAAGCTCGATTTCATTGCTCCTCCTCGGATCGGACATGAATGTGTCTTTAAACCATGACTATAACTCAACGACATCGAATTTGCATCGGGTTTCTGATATTAAATAATCTTTGTCTGCTAATGGAATCCGGGTCGAGATTGATAGAGGTGGGAGGAAAGGATTTTCCCTCAACATTTTTCTTTTGATTTGGGCTTCATTGTTTTCCACTGCACCGCAGACACCGAACACACATTAGTAGGTAAAAAAGGCTATGGATGGGTGAATTTTTGCATAAGCAGTTGAAAATGAGTCTCCTCGTGCACGTGGGAGTAAGGAGCGTAATGTGAATGATGGAAACGATTGAATTTAGTGGAACGGGTATCCTTGGATGAAAAGGACAAGTCGAGGAATAACGGTATGTAGCCCATAATGGCCAATGGCATTTGTAGATGAGGGTAGGGCGAAGACACCGGGACGGTGTACCTCGCATGCTGGGGAGGGTGGTGATTGGGAGGTAAAAAAGTGAGGTATGACCCGTAACGGTTAGATAGAGGGGACATGCTAATGGGGTCACCAGATGGGACTTTATGAGAGGTTTTGGGGTGTGACATCTCGAGGTGGTGGTGGTAATATTGGAAGGATGGTAAGTGGTAAAAAAATTTGAGCAGAGGAGGTAGGATGCAATGATTTGATGCCATGTAGGGATGGGGCCCATCGAGAAAACTATTTCATTCTGCACTCTCCTGGACGCTAAAAGTAAGAAACTTGGGGGGGGTCCAAAATTTTTTGTTGAGCGTCGCTAGATCAACCTTTCATATAAGCGTGTTCTTTATCCATCATATCGGACCCCCCATTGTTAAAGGTGTAGAACGTGGTTGGGCATGGTCCGTAATCTCCTCAGGATCAGCCCATCAAGGCTGGGCTATTGGGATCTAATCAGATCCTGTTTCACAATTTAATCGTCATTTGATTCCCTCCCACCGTTGAAGGTAGAACGCCCGGGGTCCAGAAAATCATCTGATCCATAGATCTGAGCGTCAATAGATCAGTCGTAGATCTTGGCATGTTCTTTAATCTCCAGGTGAAATTTAATTCATGAGGTAAAACTTAGGCTTAGTGGAGTTTTGTGGGTTTGGTGCATTTCTTCCCTAGTTTTTATCACCATGGAGTTAGAAAATATCAACATTAGGCTCATGCATTTTTAATCAATCTTATTACACATTTTATTGAATCTAAAACTAACTAACCTATATCCTATCCTACCTATCTACACCTTTAGCCCATCTTGAACTCTGTTGGGCTAAAAATTACTCTACACTGGGGCTATTTGACCAAGATTAGACTTTTTGGTCAAATTTATTCACTAATTATATCAATGTAAATTTAAAAGGACTTGGCCATGTTTAAACCTGTATGGATCAAGTCATAATTATTGCATGGGGCTTTATCCATTTTCTTTTATGCCCTCTTTATTCTTTCTTTCTTTCTTTCTTTCTCTTTTCTTTCTTTTCTTTCTTTCTTTATTTTCTTTCTTTTCCTTTGAAAATAATTTGCATGAATGAAATAGTATTTGTAAGATAACAAACATCAATAGTGGAAATTTTCCAATCACCAGATGATACTATAAATTATATATTGTAAATGTAAATGACTCCACCTCGGGATGGTACTCTCCTTGTGAAGTGCCAAGAACTTGTTTTCTAATGTCTTCAAAGCTTTTCCTCCATTTAATTCTATCTCTAATCTATTTTTGTTTTATTTCTCGAAACTTGTGGAATTGATCGCTGCCTGTAATAGCCTTCGCTATGGCTTCAACCATCCGGGATTCACAGGTCACCCACACCTAAAACCTTTGAATGCAAAAAAGAAATGGTATGTGCCAATGAAAAAGTGGATTCATTAGATTCTATTGGGAGGTAAGTAATGCTTCGGCTTCAAGAATCGGGTCCACTAAAAGTCCGTCTCATCACCGCTTTTAGCAAAAAATGAATTATTTCTCCTCAATGCCCTAATGGTGTAAAGTCTTCCATAACCATCAAATTTTCCATGTTTTCCTTATCCTCATTTCTGGAATCCCATTTGAGGACCAAGTCACCTAACTCAAAATCATCTTCTTTTTGTTCTCTTGTCATAAATTCTTTTTATACCTTCTTGAATGACCCGGAAATCTTGTTGTAGACTTCCTCTCCTGATCGCATTAGGTGGATCATTGATTTATTCTTTGCTGGACATCATTTGGTTCTACTTATACTTCCTGCAATAGTTTCATGACCTAGACTCCTAATGAAAGGGGAAAAATTGCTTCAAGGCTATACACCAACTCGTATGGAGACATACCAATCGATATTTTTGTGCTTATTCCATACCTGCAGAGCTTCTTGAAAACCAACTTATTATTCCATGATTTATTATTTTCTTTGGGTGTTGTCTTTCCTCGAGAATGTTCACCAGACTTTGTTAGAGGACTCCAAATGCCTAGCCCATTTCCTTTGTGGATAATAAGTCATTGAGTGTCCCAAAATAATGCAATATTGACTACAAAAATCTATGATCCTTTGGATCTGGAAGTTGTTGCATTGTTAGCTATAATTTTTCTGACATCCAAAATGAGACATAATGTTAGTTTCTAAAAAACTTGATGATAACAGAGTCAGTATTTTGCCTGCATGGCACAACCTCCATCCACTTGGTGAAGTAGTCGATGGTCGTGAGTATCCATTTGTACTGCGCCGAGGATGGATCTAATGTATTTCCCAAATGAAGTCTAGACCCCATTTTTGGAAAGGAGATTCAACTCCAGATGGGCTCTATAGGGAGGACAAGTTTCATTTACCTTTCAAGACCGTACTTGTGGTGCGAAGTAACCTTCTCGGTGGACATCTTCAACAGTAGGCCAAGAAACCAGCTCTCAGCATCTTGTTAGTTGTGGTCTTCCATCTCAGGTGCCCACCACAGTCTCATGCATGAAAATCTTGAAGAACTTTGACAGCTTCATCTTTTAACAAGAAATTAAGCAAAACACCACCAGGATATCTCCAATAGAGATTGCTTTCTAGAATACAAAATTCCAATGCTTTCAATTTAATAAATATATATTTGGTCTTAGTCAAACCTAGAGGAGATTGTAAATTTTGGAGTACAAAAATGAGGTCTACGTAACGAGAGGAGTTTAAGAATACCTCTTTTTACATTTGGAGTCGCCACTTTCCAAATTCATCAACCCAGAACCAAGAAATTAATATCTAGAGCATTTAGTAAATTAGACTCAAATTTCCATTAGTTTACAAACCCCTCATTCTTTGGATCGGGCTTAGTAGGTTTTATTTCAATGTTGTATTCCGTAATAACCAAGAATCCATTTTACTCTTCTACCATCCGGATTATCCCGAGTCAGGATATCCTTAACCAATGCGTTTGGAACATATGCAATCATGTGAGAATGGAAAATATATACTCTAAAATCCCTTTTATGGCTTTCACCAAGGCGAAAACTTGTTTCTCCATTATGTTATAGTTCAAAAGAACATCTCTCAAAGATTTGTTGAAAACTATTATTGTTCGTAATTCTTCAATCGCTTTTTCTCCAAGAACAAAGACTACTATGGTGGTAACTGGGGATGCAAAGGAGAAAAGGTAAAGCATTTGTAATCTTGGTTGATCAGACTGGTTTTGGTGAGCGTGATGTTTCAATCTTCGCTTCAAATGATTGTTTGACCTTTCCATTTGATTTTGTGTCTTTTTTTCAACATATTAGTGATATTCCTAAGAAGTTCAACCAAGTTTGGTATGAATCTTCTAAGGGGATTTATTTTTCCAATGAAAGATTGTAGTTCTTGATATTCCTAGGGTGTTCCAACATCTAGATGGCTTCTATCCTGCTAGGATCTATTTTAATTTGGCTCTTCGAGATTATGTGTCCCAAGAGTTTACCTTCCTCAACCCAAAAGGATTTTTTTTTGGGATTCAATGAAATCCCAAATTTCATGCACTTCTCAAACACAAGTCTGAGGTGGAGGGTAATCTTGTTAGATTTGGAGTAGACAATCACATCGTCTAGATATATGACTATAATCTTCCAACTGGGTCTTCACAAAAGCAATGCCCATTTCCCTTTGAAAAGCAGCCCCAACGCTCACATCGCATTCAAAAGGCATCTTCATGTACACAGCTGTCCCCTAGGATGTGGTAAAAGTTGTCTTCTCTCGATCTTCCTCGATGTCAAGAACCATGAACCTCGAGAAACCATCTAGTAAGGAGATCCTATTGGACCCAACCACCTTTGTAAAATGTGGTCCATTTGGAAAAGGGTAATTGTCTTGAGGGAGACTTTATTCGTGATTTATGAAATCTATGTAAAGTATGATCTCGCTAGTTTTATTCCTGGTAGGAACTAAGTTAGAAAACCATTTGGAAACCTCATAAGGATTATCTTGCATCATACATCTTTTTTTATTTCTTTCTCTAACAGGGGAAGCAACTTGGGGATTAATTCTCCTATGTTTCTATCTAAAAGGTTTGTGTTCTTATTTTATTGGAATCTTGTGTTGTATGATACTTGTGTCGTAATATTTTAAGTCCTCATAACCCTAGACCAAAACATCCACATATTCCTTAAAAGTTCAATGTATTTGTGTTTTTGCTCAGGGGGTAGGTATTTAGAAAGTTTTATCATCTTGGGTTTTTCTTCAGTTCCTATGTTGCATCTTCTAATTCTCATTGCCACTAGCTTCACTCTTTCAATTTTGGTCGGCCGCTGAAATCGAATAAGTATTCTAGCGTAACTAGACCTCTAGGTACCACATTACTTTTCAATTGTAGAATACCTGAATCTATCTCATTTTCATTCAATTCATCCGGTGAATCTACTTTACTTTCATTGAACTCCTTTGGAATCTATGTTATTTACACTAACACTTTCAAAAACAGATTTGTATTTACAATCTCATCATCATTTTCTAAATCTATGTTTGTACATTCGAATTCGCTCTTACATTGAAGGAAGTCTTCAATTTGATCATTTCCAAATACCTTCTAGTATCTGATATTGTCAAGAATCAGCTTGGTCCGCGACTTCACCTCCATTGTGTACTTGTGAGTAGGATTAAAGGAATTTGATACTAATGGCCGATGGGCTCATTGCCGTAAGATTTTTTGTCCCTAGGTGACACCAAGTCGATTTTCAAGAAGAATTGAAGAGCATCCAAAACAAAATTCCTATAAGCCCTGAGTCTGGGGTGTTTAGTTGCATACTCACCTTTGATTTTCTTTGATAATCATTTTAGAATCACCCCACCAAGGATTTGTTTGGCACCATCTTCTTCAAGAGGTTTTAGGTCGGAAAGCATCGTGGTATTCTCGTACTCAGCTACAATGTTAGTGCATTGAAAATTTAGCTTGTAATAATGATTCTCGGAATACCTTGACCTATGATTATGCAACCAAACTACAACTCCAACTCCCTCTTTGATCACAACTCCATCGGAAGTCCATGCTCCAGAAATCTGCTAGCAATTCCTCACTTTCTTGAATCATGGGGTTTCTTACTTTGAAAATTGTTTTATCATCATTTGAATCAGATGTATCATCTTCTAGTTGTTTGTTTTGTTCTTCCACATCACCATCATTGTATAGAATGAAAGAATAAAGATCAAAGTGTGAAGAGTATAGTGAGTAGTTGTGTGGATTTTCCTCACTGCTTACCATATACTTCATCAACACTTCTCTGTACAAATTTCTGTCATGGCCAAAAACAGGGATGGTGGCATAGGACATATCTAGTCGCAATGTTCCTTTCATATTGGCCCCCCATGATATTGACAAGAATATTACCTTATTTTGGTGGGATGTCTGCAACTACCATGTCCATTACCATACTTTGTTGGGATTTAGGCTATGTAATGCACATAAGTCTTTAATCAGGCTTATGCATTTGACCTTGCTGGAGTCGAAGAATGCAAATCTTGTAGGGTCTGCAACCTCAAGTCCCAACTTTTCCATCATGGCTTTTGGCATTAGGTTGTGAGAGGCACCTCAATCCAAAGACATAGCATTGTGTAATATCAGATCATGGATAATTAGGCTGATGTAAAAAGGGGCCACTTCATTCATTATCAGCTTGACCATCAACTTCAGGATCAAAAAGGAGCTCAGGTTGATCATCAGTATGATTTATTGTGTCTGAGTGATTTGCATATCCAACATTCAAATCCTTAGTACCTATCTTAGGTTTGATGCTCAAAGATTTAATCACCTACAACCTGTAAACGTTCTTATTCATTAGCTCGGAGAAGGGAATGGGAATCTTCAATTTATCTAGTTCCCCTTCAAGGCTGAAAGGAGCGACGGCTTTGATTAAGGTATGAAATTTTGGTTTATTGATAGGGGCTCTGTGGCTAAGTGCACTTGTTTGAATGGTGGATGAAACTTCAATCTAACTTGATTTTTTAAGAATTTCTCGAGCTTTTTATGCCAGAGATTCAAAATGATTATTTGCCTGTGGATTTTCTTGGGAGTTTTATGAGTCTTCTTGGTTTTGTGCATCCTTGTTATTTCTCATTTTCATTCTTGCTCCTTAGGTTATATTTCTCATGCTCTTCCTCGGTGAGGAAAATGGATTCATGATCATGATCATGGTCACCCATCAGGTTTATATGAGTGTCATCAAACTCCTCGATTACTTCCTCCCCATCATCGGTGTAATTCTCCTAAAGAGGTGGTCTAATCTACTGATCAAGCCCCCTCTGTTCTCTTTGATCTCTAGAATCTCTCTGCCTGATCTCAGGTGGATTTCTTCTGAAGTTTGGGTTTCTAATTTGAGGAGCATCTTAGTTCTCCCTGGGAGGGTTTATGTTAGTTATAGTGAGTCTCTCCATCATTTTATCCATACCTCTGGTGAGAGAATCTAATTTGGCATCTGATGAGGAAGTAGAAGGTTCTTCTTTGATGGTGGCCCTCTTTTTTGTTCTCTGCCTGGCCCTTCTGGCTAAAAGATTTGCTTCTACACCGACGACACTTTTATGCATGTCTTCCAGAGTTGCATCAATCCTCTCTCTTAGTTGATAATACATATCTGCATCAAATCCATCACAGAAGTTTATTAATGCCAAATCTTGTGGTGGTTTGATATCAGTTGGAATTGCATTGTGCAGATTGTTGAAATGAGTGCAATAATCTTGCACTGTCTCTCCTTGGTTCCGTCTGATGTTCTCATATTCCGATAGGATCTGGAGACGATTTTTCTTCACCTCCCACCTGTCAAGCAAATCTCGATGAAAAACAACAATGTCAGTTATAGTAGCAGTAGGGAAGGCCTTCAACCACTTTTTTACCTCTCTAGTCAGACTCTGCACAAATAGTCACATCTGCACATCAACTTCATCTACTTCATGTAAATAAAAATAATCGTTCATTTTGTCAACATGTTGTTGTGAATTAAGGGGACCAGTACTATCAAACTGAGGGAGTCTGGTTTGATAATCTTGAGGATATCATGTAAAGGGGAAACCAACACCAATGGGGCATATCTTGCTACCATGATTGGTGGTGGAGATTGAACAACAACCTGTGTGATAGGAGAGGTATTGAATGAAGCTGTAGAATATGAAGGGCTGGGAGGAATAGAGTAACCTGATTTAGGTTTAACAGAAACTGCAACAATAGTTAAAATAGGAAGTTCGACGAACTGTTGAAGATGGAGTTTGTCTAAGGCTAGACCAAGATTCGCAACTAGGTCTTCAAACTTATCATACTCGGGGCGAAAACATTGATCAGCTTCAGCTCTGGGAGAGAGTAGTTCAGGGGTCTTGGGCTAAAAGACGGTTTGATCTAAGGTCGTTTCACAGACAAAACTGTCAAATTTTGTCCTGAAAAGGCTTTGTTGAAAAGATATATCAAACTCAAGATCTTGAAAAGCAACTAACTTCTCTAGGAGAGAAGGGGACCTCAGAAGTGGGATGTGACTCCTAGAAACCTCTGGAGTGTTTTTCTTCCTAAGTAATCTTATAGGATTGTCTGTTGCTATTGCAGGTTCTGGGTCAGGATGAGATCTAGTAAAAACTATTTTAGGAGCCAGAACTTTTGATTTTATTTTTCTTTTTGGAGATTTTTTAACTACTATATACAAACTTTAACAACCTCTAAACATTATCTCTATATAAATTTAGGGTTTGTGACTAGATCAGAAATAAAGTTTTCTTTTTCTAGAGGAAAGATATCAAGGGGTGGAAAGTTTGTTCAGTTCTTCCCTAGTATGGTCGCCATTTATTTTATCACTCTGTAAATTCCCAGAGTTTGTTTTCAGGTAGAAGAAATTTACTAGAGGTAACCTTATCCAACCACTTCGAAACTGGGAGCTAACCCTACCAGTTTCAGAGAGGGATCTCTCTATAATTTTTAATTTTGTTTTAAACTTCAAATATTAGGCTAGTTAAATAGTGCAAGACCGACTGTTGTTTGTTTTTATAAGATGGTTGAAAGGTTTTGCGCATCCATTGGGCTATGGGGTGTGTTTTATAAAGGTAGAGATTGAAGAACATATATAAATATTCCTTTCACAGGGCATGATAATGCAACTACTGGATTCTTTAGCAATAAAATGATGGTTAGCGGAGAAAACCAAGATGACTAATTATAACCAAGAAGCATTTAAGAATTTCCTGACTACAATATAAGAAGAAAACACTTAGATCTTTAATATCTAGCAACAGAGTACGCAAAGGTAAATTCTGTAACTTTAACTCCTTTTAAATGATCAGACTAGAATAACAAGATGGTAACTGGAAAAGTTACACATTCAACTGAGAATAGAAAACTTCACCAATAGATAACACAGAGGAATCCTGTGAAACATCTCTTTATATTACTGAAATAACTTCTTGATAAAAAATTACAGTGCGTACTGCTTGCTAGGGCGTAAAAATCAACCCCCAATACTTCTAAGTTAGAAGTAGTTATAATCAGAATTACAAACGATCCTGTCATAAATGATCAGGATGTGGCAGCCCCTGAATCTAACTAACTAACTAACAAGATACAAAAATCTAGGAATTGTCATTGATGTGTCGAATTCTTGATGTTGAATCTAGGGAAGGTCGTTGGTGAGTCACCCACATGAGTTTGACTAATCTGTTTGTTGACTCAACTTGCACACATCATTTCCTACTCGATCAAGTTGCACAGCTCTTCCCATTTTAGTTGACTAGGGATGGTGACTTTCAGTAGTCTACGGTATATTTCATCCACTTCCGTGTACTTGGAAAAAGTCGGTTTGATGATGAAAATATACTTGATCTTGTGCAATATGCTGAGGTCTGGCTACAAAGTCTCCAAGAACGCTTTGCCTGTTATATTGCCTTGTATTCTCAAGAACTTGGAACTATCCTTGGCCATTGTAGCCATCTTCTACTTGTAGTCTGGAAGGGTCATTAGCTTGTCATTCAGAACCATGAAACCAAGAAGCCCCTTTTTCTGCAAAGCCTCGATGTTGTTGAAAAACCTTTGAACTCCAATGTCCATGTTCTGGACTTTTTCCTCCAACTGCAACATCAATCCTCTTTTGGTCAAAACCCTCTTGACTTCGAGGATGGTTTCTATCATGTCTTCGATTTTCAAGTCTTCTAGTTCTTCTCTAGTCTTCAAGTTCAGGAATCTAATTATTTTATTGGCTTCAATTGGAATTTCTCCTAACTCTCCTTTTATTTTGTCAATAACCTACCTGCTTCTTATCACTAATTCATGTTGCTCGAACATGATTTGCACCAAGGGCCAAATTTCATTTATGGAGCTGGAGATATCCATCCAAATATTCTCCTTAGCCTCTGCCATTGTTTTACCCCCCATTGTTTGTTTCTGAAGCTGTTGGATTTCCTGCTTGAGCTTATCTGATGTTTGCCTCTTGATGTTGTAGCTTATCTAGTATGAAGACTCAACCTCCTGGAGATTTTCCACTTCATTTTTCAGTATGCTGATTTATGTTCCTTGCAAGGTCATCTCTTCCATGGATTTTGCTAACTCCGCAGTTTTTTCCAGTGTTGTCAACAGGGTTGCTGATGGAATTTGTGTTGTTGTGGTTGTTGGTAAAGTTGTTGTGCTGACTCCGGCAAGAGGGATTTCACTGAATGGGATGAATTCCATGGGCATTGATTGTTCCTTTTCCATCAACAACCTTTCCAATTCTGTCTTCATTTCCTTTATCTGTGTGTTCTACTGCATGACTAGCTTCAGTAGTTCCTCTTTCTCATCTTCTGTCTCAGCTATTTCTTTAGCCTGTGAGTCCTCTGTAGGTGGAAATTTCCGTTGTTTTCTCAGAGATGCAATATCAACATTCTTTTTATTTAACATCTCCTATGTTGATTTTACATTCGAGGGATCATACCCAATCTTGAGCACCAACTCCTCTAAGGATTTTATTCTGTTATCCTTTGCAAAAGAGGATATTTTTTCCAGTTTCAACTGGGTCTGAACATTGTTTAGAGATACCCGTAATTTTGCAGTTGTAGAGGAAGCATGGGCCAATGTGGAGAAAACCATTTCTCCAGTATGTCTGTGCAGATCCACCTGGTCAACTGGATGGACTTGTTTGGTGTCAAAAACAATATTTGACTTTTTGTAATCAGTGATCTCTTTGGGTTGCGGCACCTATAATTGCAGAAATTCCAGATGCATTCTTCCTTTCTCTGTATCAAAAGTTGATAACAATCTGTGTTGTGTTGTGGACGTTTGCTTCAAGAACTGAGCGTAAGTGTTGTTGGTCAGCATCTAGTTTTTCTTCTTGATCAGATCATATTTTTCGAAAATGTTTAGAGGTACATATCCATGTGGAGTTTGGGTGGACACAGCTATATCTGTCTGCTTCTTTGAAGAAGAAGTGGACAACACCTGATGTTTTTCCTCAACCACTTTGGCAGAGTGGGGTTCTTCCTCATCAGACATGTGAGTAATATGAGTGATTTTAGGTCTTTTACTGTATACTTGAAAATCCTTCGCTCATACTTCAGTGACTGAAGGAGAGGCATCCTTCTTTGGCCTTTTTTCCTTTGGTACATGTGGAGTAGTAGTCTGTGAGATAGTGACTGAAGGATATTCCTTTCGTTCAGTATCTACCAGGGTATTTGCCTCCCACTCTATCTGGTTCACATACTTTTCAACTTCTGGTTTGAGGGTGTGAGCATAAGGTGAACTTTTTATTTTATACCTCATCTCTGTAATGATCCCACTTGGATCATAATGCCAAATGAAATTGGTGTTGAATTTCATTTCTTTTAATATTTTATCTGCCTCTCTCCCAGCAGCTCGAATGTTGCAGATAAATGGTCCTATTTTCCCTTTAATCCTCATCTGTTTTTTTTTTCTTCAGAGACACAAAATGACTGTCATCTGAATTTATCATCTAACGAATATACTCCAGTGAAAATATCTGCACAGGAAAATACTTGGGAAATTTGTATGGAGCTTGCTCACACCCATACACTCTGATCTCTGTGTGATTCTGATATATGAACCAGTCCCCGGTCTTTGTGAGATCTGAAAGGTGTAGAACTTTTCGGATCTCCTCGTTTATCCTCAGCTCTGGTCTTCCACTTAGCATGCTTACCACTAGGTGATAAAACAACTCATTAAACTATTTAAAACTGAACTCAGTGGAGTTCCTTCTGAGCAGTGAAGTCCATAAGATTATTGCCTGCGATTTTCCGCCCTGGTCCATTTTCTGCATGACAAAGGAGAATGTGTCGGTTTGATAAAATATAAACATGTAGGCCAGTATTGAAGAATACTGAAACATGCCTTCTGTGGGGAAATTTGACAGTTTCTCGTGCAGGCTTTCGACCAAGAAACCAATGTAGTCGAACTGGATGGAAACCTTCTCTTCAGCAGATAAAATGGATAGAAAACCTTGGATAGGTTCATCCACCCATTCGTCCAAGAAGTAATCGAGCAAAAAACACAGTGATGAAATGATCTGGTTTCCCCTTACT
>SNQJ01S0183585.1:0-18978 GCA_010110895.2 Picea sitchensis | reverse complement strand
AACGATGAGGTTCCACACTATTTTGCAAGACATTTTTTTTGCAGAGTTTTTCTTGCAGATGCACCCGGATTATATCAGTCTACCGTCTAAATATTATGGTACTGGTAAAGGACGTACATATAATCGCAAATGGGCATATCTAAGTGGAGCATTTCCGAGACCTGCACAACCTCTAATACCTCGTCCAAAAGGGACATTTTCATCACTTTCAAAGTTCCAGTCTACATCAGAAGTTGGCAAAGAGGCCAGGACAACAATCAGACAAAATTTGGAATCTATGTTCTATGGTGTTGATGTTGGCATGAAGCATCAGTGAGCAGAGGCCAATTCTCGGGCCACATTTGTTGATAAAATAGATGCAGACTTGGATGCAATGTCAGCAGAAGAAGTTTTGGAGTATGCAAAAAAATTTCGGGATGGTTGGAAGAAGGTCATTCAGAATGATGACCCAAATCGCAAATTGGTATGTGATCTATTTAGGCAAATTTTGACGCATTTTATGATAGTTTATTTCGAATTCTAGATATTTATATCCTTGTTTCTATAAAAATAATCGAGTTCTTCTTTCCATTAATCGCACTTTGGAGATATGTTAAATGAAGATCCAGTTGGTAGGGGACTTGATTTAACAAGTTTGAATTTCGATGGATTGAATCGGGTATGTTTTTTCTAATAGTTGTTCAATCTCCACTCTTTTGAATAAGAGTTCAACAACATTTATAAATTTGTGTAACGACCCAAATTGGATACATGCTTAAAGATTATAAATCAAAATTAATTAAAAGAAAATGATTGTGATTAACTAAGTAATACTCTAACTACAGACCACATTTAATGACCTGAGAAATAAAATTTAAAGATCAATGAAAATAATATAAAATGGTGTATCTTGAAGGGAGCGATAGTCTAGAGAAGATAAAATATTAATGGAGAATTATGGAGGACGAGGTGGTTGTGGGAGTAAATGCATGAAAGTGGGGGGAGGAATAAGGGGAAAAGAGGGGATGGAGCACCATTGACGGAGACGAATGGATCTTGTGGGCGATTGTGTTCGCCGTGAAGCGAGAATGCGTATTATTTGTGAGTTTGTGATATTTTGTGGACTATTAGCTTCTTGTGAGCAAAGAAACGAGTGTTACGGACTATATGACTTTTGATCAGGAGAGCACCGAGTTCTTCAGAGTTTTGTATTTCGAGGGCAGGATATCCGTAGAATATCACAGGGCAAGAATCGTTCCTAGTTGGCGAAATTGGGCAGTAGATTTGGAGCGATTATTTTGTGTGTTGTGCGAGTGCGGGTGATAGCGAGGCGACAAGACAACAAAAGAACGACAAAACGAGAGCAGCTGAGAATGCTTGGTCAGGTACTTGGTTAAAGTTTGAATTTATTTCTTCTGTTATCATTTCAGTAATAATTGAGAATTCTAAACTGCTGTAATTGCTGTTATAAAACTCAATATTATGTTGAGGTGTTCCTTCGGTTTACTTAATCAATGCTTATGGATTATTTATGACATGAATTCAGTAGTTGATGACAAATCTAAGTGATACTAGGTATACATTATCCCAAGTCATCATTAGTCTATGAAATTATTGCTTGAGTTTACTTAAATAAAGCGTTTATTAAGTTGCTTATAAAATAGAGGAGACACAAAAATACTCGAACCGTTCTGAGTGTCACGTGGAAAGCGGATCTGATGCGTTAGATCTCGGTGGATACCCAAACGGTCGTTACATCGGGGAAGGTGCTAGGGATTTAACCCTTCGACACCGGCAAGTCTAGGCACCATCCCGAGGGATATCGGACTTTGGCATTTGTAGAGGCATGAGTCCCGCACCCTTTGAAATCACGAATAGCGATTTCCCAATATAACCAGAGCCGTTGATACGTCGTAGGACCGCATTAAAGCATAAATTCTCGGGATTTCGGGGTTCGGCAGTCGGGAATTTCCGGTGCAAGGGCTTAACGACAAAGGAACTCGCGACTCCCGAATCCCGATAACGGGAGGTGACACCACCAGTACGAACCCACGTACCTCGGGATATCGGAGTTAGGGACAGAGGTCTATGCATGGTGCAACGGGGCTCGTGAACTCCCGACCGGTGATTTCCGATTTCCACAAGTATGTGGGTCGAAGCCATTAAACATCATGATGGCAAAATCCAGCGGAAGAAGTTCCGAGCGGCGATAGTTGATATTGTCTCGATTGAGATTAATTTTCTTATGATAAAATGATGTTAGAATTTTAAGTGTTACATATGGTATCGAGGCGTCTTAGTTAAATGTCCCAGGCCTAAAGGGCGAAACCCGAGATGTTAACTCGACCCACGTAACTTTGTAAGAAACACGTCCGGCTTGACGGATATGAATAATCGATATCCAAACTATACTCGAGTAGTACCCTAAAATTATCGCAAATAACCAACGTGAACAATACTGCTAGCGGGTCATATATAGCTCTGATGCGAATAACCTTATATAATGGGATGGATCACCTTCCACAAAAGGACTAACATTAAAATGGCAGGAATAAAGCTATTAGCACGAGAAACATAGATGATAACTTAGTTTTACTTTGAGGATTACTTGTCAACAAATTTTAGGGTAGAATAGACACCTGAAATCAATGAAAATATCGGGGAAAGCTTATGTCGAAAGCCTGAAGTTGGGAAAAGTTAATAATTGCACAAACCTCACTAAATAAAATGCAAATATCATTTCTTGTGAGGACCTCGAACATGCCTACTTTACCTTGAAATTACCTAAATGGGAACTACCGATGCACAGGCTGAAAAGAAAAGGAAATTAGCAGATTTATATTACGTAGGAATAGTGTAAAAGTTTAATAATGAAGAAACTCCGGACGTTAGAACCATACAAATTTCGACCGTGCCTAAAGAAAGAAATTGTACATCACATGATGTTTCATGCAACTAAATGATTTTTCCCAATGAAGAGCTACCGGTTATACGGGAAAACGGATCTGCACCGTCAGATATCTTGAATGAAATCGATCAATCGTTGATCTATGAACAAATTCTTGTGAAGTTTAAGCCTAAGCGTGCATAGAAGAGTTATGGAAATATGAAAATTAGATGGGATCGGGAAGGAAGAAGATCACGGACCATTGAAGTCTACATCCATCGGCTTCGGGAGCCTACTGAGAAGAAAGGCAAACGGTAGTCGGATCTCATAGAAATCATAAGCCGTTGGATCGGAAGAGTGCGAAGGATAGCCTCTGGGAGGAACACCAGAAGGATTTATGAACGTCGGATCTTGGATCATTTCCGCCCGGCAAACCGTCGGATCTGCAAGGATTACCTGAAGGATAAGCTTTAAGTGGTTTCTTGAGGAAGTCCCGTGGGATGCGGGCAGATCCATCACGGAAGGACATGTAGGAATGTCGCGTGAAGTGGGATATTAGTCATCCGGAAATCGGAGTTCTGGTCATGAAGCCGGGACCTTGAAGTCACCGAAATCGAAAGTCAATCTGAAACGTCTGTCTAGGAGAACGCGTGTCTGCGTGGTCGTCGTGCTCAGTCCAGAAGGCACGGGCATGGGACTTGTGGAATATCAAAATCTTAAAACCAGGTCGAAGTCGTCCATCTGCCGAACCGGATATGCCGAATCCCGAGCGGAGTAGGAATATTAATATCAATCGACATTCCGTGGATGATGGGAAAATCAGTGAAACCCGGCGAGAGATAAAGTCGTCCGTCACCGAAGGCAGTGTCGAGGGGGATCGAACGAAAGTCAGCGAATCGGGATATCGAGTTCGTAGACAGGTGTCGAGCACTATGAATCGCGAACAGCAGACGTAATTAACTTAACATTTAAACCTTCATCAAGGATTAATTAATTGTTGTTTAAATAAGACTTGATTATATAGCGAAATCGGAGATCGCGGATGGGAAACCCTAAAAGTGTGTTACGTTGACATTGCAAATGCGAAACCCGAATCCCGAAAGGAAAAGATAGAAGACCCGCGATTCTGAGGAGGTGGTCATGTGGACCAGCTCGTAGCAAAGGGGGCTAACAAAAAGGGCCATCGGGAAAGTTGAGCACAAAATCCCGATAGGAATATAGTGTACGGTCTTGTGGCATGAAACACCAAGCTGATCGTGCTAGGGGTTTTAGAGGTTGTGGGCTCTGGTCATATACACCAAAAGTATAGTGGTAAAGACTAACTCTTTAGAGACTAAAGCCCGCCGAATCAAGAGTGGAGAAGGTAAAGAGGTTAAATGACCGTGAGTCGCGAAACCCGAATCACCGACAAGGAATAAATTCTGATCACATAGAAGTCACATGGACCAAAGCATATAGCCTAAGGAAGGGCTAAAACTATAAGGTAGCGCATCGGCATACCGAAGATCGGAAATCTGTGAAGGCAAGAAACTCTCGGCATCGAGCATAAAGGAAACCCCGAAACCTGAAATTTAATGGGAATTTTTACAGTTGGAGCCAAAGGTCGTGAGCAATAGAGAAAACAAGGTATATGCATCTAACTTCATGCATATGCTTGCAGACGAATGAAAATATAATTATAAATGAATTAAATTAATGGCGGAATACCAAAATTTGTACAGAGTGGGAGTTATAGGTAAATCATTTTGTTCAACAAACAAATTACCATTCATTACCCTAGTGTAAGGAAGGTTTGTAAAATCGGCATGACTTAATTAGCTCAACATTTTCCATGAAGGTACTGAAATGTGCCCCACAGGCGGAATGAATCATACCTCTTCCGGTAGCTGAGGACGAGCTCCGCAAAATGTACAGAAAAGGAATAGGCTCCCAACAATTTCAGGAATTTGGACTCGGGTCTGCATCTTATCGGGGCCATATCGAGGAATACTCTGTTTACGCAAGAGCCAGGCTGGTAGATGCTAAGAACTACGTTTGTGAAGGTGAACCATGGCGGAAGAATTCTGAAAACCTCGGGAAGCGGAAGCGGAGGCGGATCGCATGGTGAACAAAAGGCTGATCTTGAGGAAAGACACGAGGGAGAAGATGGAGACCGAGGAAAGTAGAGTTGAAAGGTTGGTGTAGAAATTGAGAGTTAGATACGGGGAGCTTGTGAAGCTAAGATGAGCACGTGGAACCCATGCGTGCTCGAAACCTTGGGTGTACGTCCAACTATTGTATATATATACAATATAAAGTGTTAAAATAATTTAAAGTAAATTAATTAATTGAGTATAAATAATTTATATATAAATAAGATAAAGCAGAAAGAGTCGGATATTTGAGTTCTCGGTTGGAAAATATTTCAATGTTCTTTAGTTGCAGTGAATTTTAAGACCTTAAGCTTAAAGAAGAAAAGATTTGAAGGCCAAAGCTGTAAATATTGAAGCGTTCTTAATGAAATCCTAAGTTTGAAGGAATAAAAGACTTAAAAACCTACGTTGTAAATATTAGAGTAATCTTTTGTGTATGTGTATTTATGGTGGACGACATCTTGGAGGAAGGAAAATCCAAAGAACTCTGAAGTACGTAAACTATTAGAAAGTTGGACTTCAAGTCAATCTGTATGTTTAGCCGTTAAATGGCAGAAATAAATATCAACTATAGCAATTTCACTTTAACTCGGACAGTTTCAGGTTAAATTGTAACATTTAGTTTAAAACTGCATAGTTCAGGTTAAATTTTTGGAATTCTAACCTCTAGGTAACATTGTTGCAATTTAAGATTAAATATCATTATTTGAGGCCAAATTAGGCCAATACAGACTAACTTACAGAATTTTAGGTTAAATTGCAATAATGTTTACATTTCGGGGTAAAATTGTAACCTTTATTGCAATTTAACCTTAATTTGCAATAATGGTTACATTTCGGAGTAAAATTGTACAAATAGTTGTAGTCAAAGATGATCTTTGTTATTGTTGATTGAAGATAAATTGTATAGTTGTGGGTTAAAAAGTATAAATCCAGGATGTCGGTGAATTTAGGAGGCTAGCATGGAGTTTTGAGAAATTATTAATGAGACTTCAATTCTATCCATTTGGGGTTGGATTTTGGTTTAGTGCGGAAATATATGGCTTTACTGGCTAATATATGGCTACTTAGGGAGAAATGAGGGCCTTAAGAGGTCCAGTATTTGTACCTATAGTGGATATTTCTACTGTATCCTTATTATAAGTTTTTCTTTCTTTTGCCAAACAAATAATGCGTCGTGAGAAGCCTAGAGGGTGTCGAAGGAGAAATGCAATCCACTTTGAAAAAATTAAGGTCTTATTATGATTTCTTTGGAGGTACGTAGTGGCTATGGAAGTTGTGAGTGATTAGTCATTGCAGCGAAGAAATATCAAATAAATTTTATGTTCTAATGCATGACATGGGCACTACATTGGATGTACTTTCCTTGAGATTGTAGGATGTCTCGGACGAGGTTAAGGAGCAAATTGAGTTGGTTCACAGTCTCGTCAAGAACAACAAGCACATCTCTGCTGAGCTGTTGTTTAGAAATATTAATGAAAAGCTTAGCAGAGATGTGCTTGTTGTTCTTGGCGAGTTTGAGAAGGTGGAAAGATCTAAACCCGCTAGAAATTTTGAAATATTAAGAAATGAAATAAGCTAGGTGCAGTCAAAATGTTTGAGCTAATTAGCAGTGATTTCTTTATGCATCGTCGGGAAGAATTTGACGGTCAAGATCTCATGGATAAGATCCTTGAAATCCCGTCAACGGTCTGATTGGGCCGAAGTTAGCAAGGATTTAAGTTCTATTGGAGCATCCGGGGTTTTTGGTAGAAATTGAGACCTCTCAGTCGAAACCCGGAAAAATTATAATTAAGTAGATCTCGGGGAGGACCGCAGCGTCGGGAGATACGGACAAGTCGACATTGGGTATCGGGTTTTCCAAAGGCAGAAACTCTTGCATATAGAATGTCGCGATCCTTGATTCCAGCCTTGATCGAACACGTTAACTCCGAGCAGCGTGTCTAAAGATCATGAAAGGATTCGGCATTTGAGTTTCCGCGTACAAAGGAATCGTTGCAATAGAATGTGATTCATAATACTGAAACTGAGCGACGAGGAAGTGGTGGCGTGGAGGAGAGTTCCTGCGATGCATCGGGTAGGAATTTGGAAGAGGCCGTGGGCAGTACACGTTTGAAGTCGCGAAATTCAGCGATTTCCACGATTTCCACTAGGAAGTGTGGGCCCACGGCTGCAGGCGGAGGGCGGTGGCATCGGAGAAATGGGGAAAGGTCGGGGAATTATAAGAGGCGTGAAGTTCCACACATTTCAATTCCTTGAAGTCGAAACTCCGATCGTGAAAGGGTAGGGGTTTTGAAGAGACAGGTCCTCGCGGAAGAGCTAGCCGTCTAGAGAGCTAAAGATGCGAGAGAAATTGCCTGCCATGTCAGAGATCGGGAGTAGGGGATTCATGAGGTAGGCGATTCACGATAGTGCCAGTGCCGATTTCCCGATGGTGATATTCCCGATAGGAGGTTGATCACGGTCATGGGCAGTGGCCTATGGTGAGATTCTAGCGAGGAAGGCTAAAGACAAAGGAGAGCTCATCTGGAAATTTGAACTGGAAACCCCGATATAGGGATAAGGCTACGATCGCATGGGAAGCGGTCATATGGGTTGTTGCATAGCTGGAAGAGGCCGTTGCTCAGAGGAAAGGTGTTCATCTTAAATCGGGAATTGGAAGTCCCGGTAAGGTCTAAATAATGGAAGATTGGTGGGCATTAGACTATCATTGTTGTGGAGAGCTTGAAGGGCGGAAGATTGAAAGGATTATGATAAGCAAGATTGATATTGAAAATTTAAATATGTCCTGATGCATTTGAATTTGAAGAGTTACTAGGGGACGGTGTGGAAGAATAAAGTTGAACTTGAGTGGTGAGATTGGTGTTCCTACGAACAATTAAATATAGAATCCAACTTGGAAGTGAAATAAGAAATTGAGGGAATTATGAAATCCCCAAGGCGTGCTAATAAATATTGAGTTCTCTAGGTGGAGATACATTGAAATTTTGAAACATTATTACCACTCTCATTGACATTTTGTATCATAAGAGGATAATTTTAGCCACTATGTTAAGACTTCCAAATAGTATAGCAAGAAATAGAAGTGTTGGTAAGAATTGTAAATCAAGAAATGCATTGGATACATAAGGATGTGAGGAGTTAAAAAAAATGTCAAACTTGAATGGGAAGACTGAAGTGTTGACCATTAATTTAGTCTGATTATAACACCACACAAAAAAATGATCGATTTATAACAATGATAGATGTGAAGTCTAATTTGGAAGTTGTGGAAAATGAAACAACTCATAGAAACATCGAATATGAGTATAAATTCACGAGTTTTGTTTGAGTGGAGATATCTTGATTATTGAGTCGGAAGTAATGTTATGGTTTAAGATGGATGAATTTGAGAAGGTTTGTGAGTGAAAAATGTTAGCTTGGAAACTTACAATAGCGAATACCTCTTATACATCAAACATTGGTAAATTTAGGGTTGGTTGTTAAATAGAACCCGATTTGAACCCATGTTCTACGCGATGGTAAATATGGGCACATTATGACATGGTTTTAGGAGTGTATGTTGTATCACATGATGCATGATCAAATAAATTCTATCTCCAAACTCATACGATTGATATGGTGCCATTTAGAAACGTAAAATTTAAAAAAAAAAATTTAAGCAATAGTTTGTTGTGTTGAAGAAGACCAAATTTAGGAAGATATAAACATATAAAGTTGATGAAGTGAAATATGCATAAAGTTAGTGTATCAAAGAAATTAAGGTAACAAGAAAGATAGACTATTTACAGGGAACTCATGATCAAAGGAATGTTAGAACATTGGAATACATAGGTAGTTAGCCATCAAGAGAAGGAAGGTGCACCAAGGAAATTTCAACAATGAAAGGGCGATACAGGGGAAATGAGAAAATTTTTGTGTACTTGATGATTAAATGTAAATTATTGTATCTATTATTAAAAGTTATAGTGTGAAACATAAAGTCCCGATAAGAGATTTGAAGAGCATTTCAGCTCTCTGGGCCGAAGAAGGAAAGGAGAGTCAGTGGGACAAGTATAGTCCAGATCTGCTGCACCAGGAAAGGCAGCCCGAGACACTATGGCGAGACTATCCATCCGCACTATTTTACCACCTAGAAATGTGTTTCTCGAAGGAGGGAGTGTAGAGTAACACCATGTACAACTTAAGGCGACCCCGAGAGTTTCAGGCCTATGCATGACACCTAGTCACGGTGAAACTATTAAGTGATACATAAACTTTTAAAAATTTATGTGAACATGAATTCTATGAAATGTTAAAATGATTATCAATGATGATGCATGTAGCAGCGATCTATTATGTGAATGGAAATTTTAGAATGTTTAAATTTTATTAATGATGATGTATATGATCACGACATATAAATTGAGAATGTATGTGAATTTAATGAATGTTGAATACTAGTAGAATGATGTTGGATACGATGCAGCCTAATTGGTAAATGATAATCTTACGAATGTGTAAAAAGTATGAAGTCTGGGGTATTGTGGAATCTAATTCCAAATTGGAAAACTTGATGTAAATGTATTGGTGGGGATACTAAATTGAAATGATGAAAGTATGCAGTTATATGATGATAATGCATAGAAAATATGAGTTGTATTCTTGAGACTAATCTGCAGGTTATGGAGTATGATAGCCGAGAAATAATGATGATGGAAATGGATAATGAGAACACTGCTCGGTAAACATTGCGGTATGAATAGTGGAGTTGTGATTTGGGGTTTTGGGCTGCGGGCTGTGGTGTTTGTGCAACACTGCCCAAAACTACTGTGAGCGATGAAAAACCTCTAGCAACCACGGTGCCCACTGTGTGTTCCATTATGGTAAACCCGATACAGTACTATGAGGAGGGTGGAGGTGTTTCCCATAGTGTATCCTCGAGCCACGAAGTCTGGGAGGGCGATCAGCAGTTCCACGCTCCCCAAGGCGTGTAAGTGAGAACATCGGAGTTACTGCTAGGGAAGCTTGAGTGGGAGTGGCGTACTTCCTTATGAGTTCTATTTGGAATTTTAGGTCCTGATATAGATGGCAGCTCAAGATAATCTGTGAAGAATAGGGATAGGATGGAGTAGTGTGGGAGTTAGGAAGGAAGGATGAGTAGATAGTTGAGACTTTTATGGGGATCTGTCATGTGGAGGTGGGATTTGAAGAAAATATGTACATAAATATTCATTATGATGTAACTAAACTTCGGTTGTGTAAAATAAATTATTGGTAGTATAATTGAAACTAAAGAAATTCTTCAACAATTGATGATTGTTGTCTTTTAAGAAAGACTAAGTTTTGCTGACTAGATTGAATGCATAAATAAATCATTAAAGAATGATAGTTTGATTGTTAGTACATGCGAGGTTGCATGTACTAGCTACATGCATTCCTTGTACATATACATTATTAGGTATGGGCTTCTTGATTTACTTACCGATATACGATTACTTGCTGTGAACGGATGAACCATGCCTTTTCATTTGTAACATCGAACTTAACTTTGGGAAAAAATTTCTTGAAGGGTGGGTGTAGCGACCCAAATTGGATACATGCTTAAAGATTATAAATCAAAATTAATTAAAAATGATTTTGATTACTAAAGTAATACTCTAACTACAAACCACATTTAATGACCTGAGAAATAAATTTTAAAGATCAATGAAAATAATATAAAATGAATGCGTATCTGAGAACTGATAGCCAGAAGATAAAATATTAATGGAAGGAGTATGGAGGGCGACGAGGGTGGTTGTGGAGTAAAGACGTAAGTCGGTCGGGAGGAATAAGGGAAGAAAGAGGGGGATGTGCGCACCATTAGACAGGGGAAGACGAGAATGGATGCTGTGGAGCGGTTGTGTTTCCTTGTGAAGATTACAGCGTATTGGTTGTGAACCTGTGATATTTTGTGGGCTGTTGGCTTGCTATAAGAAAGGAACAGAGTGTTCTGAACTATAGCTTTGATCGAGAGGCAAGGTTACTAGAGGTTTTAGACTCGAGGGCGAGGATATCCGTAGATATCCTGGAGATAGGTAGTTTTACTAGTTGGCATGGAGGATAGTAGGTTTGGGTAGTTATTTTGTGTTTATTGCAGGTCTGGACTGAGTAGCAACACAACAAGACAGCAGGGCAGCAAAAGGAGCAACTGAAATTAGCACAGATCCAGGTAGCAGTTAAGTTTGAATTCATTTCTTTTTTTTATCATCTCAGTATTTATTGAAATTGTTAAACTGCTGTAGTTGTCGTTATAAAACTCAATATTATGTTATGGAGTTGTTCTTTCAGTTTACTAATCAATGCTTATGGATTATTTATGTCTGCCATGAATTCAGTTTTTTTATGACGAATCTAAGTTGTTAAGGTTTCTGTTATCCCAAATCAGCATTTTTCTATGAAATTATTGCTTCAGTTTACTTAAATAAAGCGTTTATTAATTTCTTATAAAATAGGAGGCACAAATATCCTTCGAGCAGATTCTGGTGATGTCACGTAGAAGCGGATCGAGCCGTTAGATCGAGGAGGATACCCGGCGGTCGTTAGATCTCGGCGGGGAAGGTCGAGAGTTAACCCTTTGACACCAGCAAGTCTAGGCACCATCGGGATATCGGACTTGATTTGTAGAGGCATAAAGAGTCCCATACCCTTTGAAATCGAGAATAGCGATTTCCCGATTCAATCCGGACCGTTGATCGTCGGCCGGAACCCGTCAGCCTGAGGACCACCGGGATTTCAGGGTTCGGTACTCGGGAATTCTCGGTGCAAGGGCTTAACGACAAAGGAACTTGCGACTCCCGAATCCCGATAGCAGGAGGTGACACCACCAGTACGAACCCATTACCTGCGGGATATACGAGTTCGGGACTTGAAGGTCACATTGCATGGTACAACGAGGCTCGTGAACTCCCGACCGGTGATTTCCGATTTCCACAAGTATGTGGGTCAAAGCCATTAAACTTATAGTAGCGAAAATCCCGACGGATGAAGTTCTGAAGGCCGGCGATGGTTGATGTTATTGTCTGAGTTAGGAATTAATTTGCTTATGATATAAAATGATGTTTAGAAATTTTAGGATGTTACAATTTGTATAATTGTGAACATGTTAAATCTTCGATTTAGTTCTTATTTTAAGTTGTTCCGCGGCTCTCCTATTCCATCTCCTATTACTTGGGCAAGCTTGTCTCAAATCTCATTGGGAGATTTTGAAGAAGAGGGTGGGAGTTCACATGCGGGTATCATTTAATTATTAAAATCATTTTAAATTTATGTGTTATATGTCGTTTGAATATAATTTATTCAAATTTTCAAAATTTGAAATGTGATATATAGGCTAATGTGGAGAAAGTACATGAGAGTGTGCTCGGGAAAGAGATTGAGATTGATGAAACCTTCGATAAGGAAAGGATGTGTCCATTCATGATGAGTCCTTTTAGGATGATTCATAAATGCGTTGTGACTTTTATGCAATTTTGTTTTTTTCAAATTTATACTTTTTAGCCTTTCCTCCAATTATTTTGAATTATATAGAATCCTAGATAAGTTTGTCATTGTCTTAAATGGTGTACACTCAAACTTATATATAGGGTTGAATCATGATGAACACCTAATTTTGAACTTGAATATGTTTAAATATTTGGAACATATTTTTAAATGGTGTACACTCAAACTTATTTAAAGGTTAGATCATGATGAACACTAATTTTGAAATTGAATATGTTTGATCATTTTGAAATGATTCTATCCCACATCAAAAGAAGTTTTTAAATTTTCACTCGATTGTAGTCCTTGCTTTCTTATTCAAGAATGGTGTAGTATTATATTAGAACATCTATTCCATTGAAGAAAGAAGATAAATATTTTTAGGAAGAATAGTATTTAAAATGAAGATTTTGAACATTTTAGATAATAAGTAGTCTTTTGGAAAAAATTGCTTAATATGGAGTTATGCAGTTTTTGCTTTCTTGTCCAAGAATGGTAGTATTATATGAGAACATCTATTCCATGGAATAGAAGATAAGTATTTTTTAGAAGAATGGTATTTAAAATGATAATTTGAATTTTTTTAGATAATAGAAGTAGTCTTTTGGAAGAATTGTTTAATATGGGAGATTTATGCTGGAGTCCTTTAGTTTGAAAGGCCATCATGAAATTTGATTATATTACCCTTTGCTGAAGAAGATGAGAAATATTTTAGTTCTTGAGGATAGCCAGTATTTTAAATGATACGTTAATAAATATGATCAAATAACAACACCCAGGATGAGAATTACATCTCTAAGGATTTGAGACTTTATCCATAAGGAGGAGGAATTTTAGGAAGGATTTTGGACTTTATCCACAAGGGATAAGTATTTCTTTGGAAGAATGACTTAATAGATGGAAATTTGTGAATTATCTTCATACACGTTTTATATTTCTTTTCATTATTATCTAAATCTAACTCTAGCGCCGTGATTTGTTTTACAAGAACATAAACATCACAAAATGGATGTCAATTTTATTTTAATTACAATTTTTTGAATATGTATTATTTTGCATGTTTGAATTGTAAATTCTAATTTTTGAAATGTTGTTTTTGTAAGTTTCAATTTCATGTATGAAGTCATCCACCTTCGATGGCTTAAGTCCATAATTTTGGAGTTGAATGTATTTGTTCCATGTTGTCATCCCTAAAATGGATGTGGAACATGTATTATAACTGTTACTATTGAGACTTTTATTATAATGTGAGACTTTTATTATAGCTATTGCTATTCCAGACTTTTATTATAATGTCATACTTTTATTATAATGTATATCTACATGTATATATATTTCATAATTTTGGAATTCGAAACGGCAATTTGTCTTATATACGCTTTATTTGATTTATTTTTATTTTGAATTCAAACTTTATTTTATGTGTATGAGACTTTTTTTATGTGAATATTTACCTCATAATATAAAGTTACAATGCTTGAAGATATGTTTATAGACTTGCTCAATCTTTATTTTTATGTATGGAACCTTTTTATATGTTCATTTGTGTATTTATAAGTAATATAACTTTTTCAATGCAATGGCAAATTATTTTTTTCTAATTTTCTTCTCTTTAATCTTGATATTATATGTAGATACAATAAAATAAAAATGTTGTATTCTCAACTAGATATTAATTGATTTTTGCACTTGCTCAAATCTATTTGAGTCAGGTCACCATTATATATGTCTATATTTGTCACAAAATTTTGGGTCAAAAGTTAATTTTAATTACAATTAGCATTTTGGTGATAGACTTACTCATCTTTATTTTATATGTATGGAACTTTTATATGCTCATTGGAATATTTATGAAATGTATAGATTTTCAATGCAATGACAAATTATTTTCTAATTTTATTCTCTTTAATCTTATTTGTAGATACATAAAATAAAATAACTCTTTAATTTCATGGAAACTTTTATTATTTATTAGTGCTTGTATATATTTTTTGGTTAAATGTAAGGTTTCTTAGTGAATACTCAATGATAAATTTGAATGATACAAGGTTTCTCTATGTTAATTTTTCATCATAGTATTTATTAGTCCTTATATGTATTTGATTTTGAATTTACAATGGATGATTTCAACCATAGGGATTGTGGCTATTTACCAAGGGGTCTGGTCATCACATGAAAAATAAATTTGATCACATGTTGACAAGGTTAACTTCTTATGAAATCATTTGCATGTCACATTTTAATAGAAAAGATGTATTTTTAGAAATAATTATGCAATAGTATGTCTATGAAGATACATTATTGTAAATGCATAATACATAGAATGGTTGATAACACGGACAAAACACAATTACAAGATATAACATAACTACTATTAATATAAAGCTCCACACCATTAAAGACATAATATAACAACTATTATATAAATCACCATTACAAGATATAATATGTTACTGGGCGATACTATTAGAGGATTTTGTGGAGCTTCCACATCCTTTCCATCAATACTTTTGTGGAATCACCCCAACACAACCTTTGGGTTATTCGCATCAAACCCATAGAACTAAGGCCTTAGTGTAGTCATGACTTTTCAAAGATCTCCTTGCCTATAATAAAACTAAAACAAAGGTCAATGTTAATGAGTTCAACAACTCACATGGGAACATATCACTTCAATGTTCTGAGGAGGGCCTTTCAAGGGGTCAGCAAGGCTTCTCTTGTGGAAAAAAAATAAGTGCTTATCATAAATCTTTTACTAAACATTGAAGTGACAAGTTCCATGACTTGATTAAGGAATCTCAATTAAATTAAACAAATTAACAACTCAATTATAATAGATTTTATCACTTTTCAAATTAAATTAAAATAAGTATAAAAAAAATGCTAAATATAATTATTTAAGTGAATAAAAAGTTTTTCAATAAAATTTTGTTTTAATAGAACAATTAAGTGAAAAATCCTTTAACTTTTAAAATCTTATACAAAATCACTCTCAATTTGACAATTTTTTTGAAAGACTAATAAAACAACTCTATACCCCTTATAAATACATAAAAAACCACATTGTAAATAATCGATTCATCCACTTAGATTCTTTTTATTTAAACTTTGCAATCTTCTACTCAATGTCTCTTGTGTAGAAACTTGATTACTAAGGTACAAGCATTTTTTTTTTTATACTTGTGGAATCCAAATGGTTATGATGTTATCTTTAGATTTTCTCCATAAGAAAAAAGTCTTTTTAATACTGTACTGTTATTTTCAATTGCATGTTTCATATTTAATGAATACTATTTATACCAGATTGTAAAATTTTTCATGAATAAATCAAATATAAATTTTTACCCAATTGTAAAATGTGTGATGAATCAATCAAATATAAATTTTTGAGTAAAAGTTCTAAAGTAAGTAAACCCCATAGAACAAATTTAATTAAAATATATTTTGCTTTTCTTAACATGAGCCATTTCAATCACAGATGTCCAATGAGAATTTGATATCATTATGATGCCCTAATACTATGTTTTCTTTAAAAAATTAGTCTCATCAAATGTTATAAAGGGAATGTAGGAAGGATGATATGGCTTGATGGTCTATAATTTATGGGGCACTTCTTTTACTCTTATTCAAATATAGTGCATCATAAGTGGTTCCCTTGTTATTATATTAATTCTTGTTTAAATACCAAGAATATAATTTTAACACTAATTAAGATGCAAATTCATTAAGTTATCTCACTCCTACATAGTATTTTTTATAAATATCATAAATGAAAATATGTTTGAGATAGTCAAAACAAGTTATCAAAATCTTGTGTGTACTTTGAATGAAAATTACAATTATGGAATGTACCATGTGCCAAGTTTGTTTAAAAGCCACGTAATGGTATTCCATCTTCAATTATTATTTCATGATCGACTTTGGACATTTTTCCATTTTTAATTTTTTTTTATTGAACTTCTATTAACTTTATTTGCGTTGCACATACCAAATGACTATATTGACAACTTGTGACATCTGAGTGATAGTCTTGAAAGTGAACATGAGTCTTGGTTTGATGGGTTTCTTGAAAAATATCCTTTCAATACAATGGATCTCTTTCATATATAAAACCGTTATCATCAAAATCTTCTAATAGCCTCATCTTTTGTAGACATCAAATAATATTTCACTTTTTAGTGTTGTCTAGAGGTGCAACCACGGAAAAAACATCTCCTACAAATAATTGGATATATTATACAACAATGATTAGAGTGTTAGATTATCACACAAGTATGTATCTATAGGATTATTTGAAAAAAATTTAAACATAATTGGTACAGCTACTCTAATCAAATGAAACTCTATCGCCATCAGCTGACACTATAGTTTCATTTGATTCTATCTCCTCTAAGCTTGCAGAGTGGCATTTCCCTTTTACATTAAGTTCAACATGTCTCCAAGATTTAACATATCTTTCATTTTCATTCTCACAAATATGTGGATTCCCGAATTGTCTATGCAAATGAACAAAAACAAGTCATTTAGTCTATCAAATGCAAACCCCATTTTGAAAACTTTTGTTTTAGCTGAATGTATTTTTCTTATTCGAATTATCATCATTCGTGATTGATCTATTTACATCTTCTATTCCAACATGCCAAAAATACTTGAACAAGACAAGAACTTGTTAAATTAAAATCTCTGAAGAAAATGATTGAAGATTGAATATAATTTTGAACACATTCAAATTTATATATCATTAATATATGTAACATTTATATATAAGAGGCCAGGATGTTAAGGTGCCATCTGACCATGTAGTGGCAGTTGGGAAGCACTATTTCAGGCTTAAATAGAGGCCTCACCCAGCCAACATTGATGATGGGGGACGGCCTCTGCAGCAGCCATAGGATGAATGTACTCCTCCCTCGTACGCTCATTAACATTCACAACTCACTCGAGATGGGAGAGGTTATATGTGGGCAATTGGTCTCGGCTCCTGGGGGCTTAAATGCCGAGGGCCTCCACCCAGAAGCCAACATTAACGATGGGGGACGACCTCTACAGTAAACACAGGATGAATGTACTCCTCCCTCGTACGCTCATTAACATTCACAACTCACTCGAGATGGGAGAGGTTATATGTGGGCAATTGGTCTCGGCTCCTGGCTATATGAATTTCTTCATGACCAGACAGCGTAGGGCTGCACCTGCCTCGGCTCTAATTCTCGTTGGTTTGCTCTGGTGCAGCCCAGCTCTTTTCGCGCTAAGACTCTCAGCTTTTCCGGTGTTTCTTTCTTGGTCTGAAACGAGACAGGTTAAGCCTGCTCGTGCCCTGTAACTAAATTCACTTCCGTTCTGGCTCACCTGCCTCTTACTGTATTCGCTCTTCTCTCTCCCCATGGCTAGGAAAAGAGGAATACCTCGCTGTGGCACGGCCTGGGATGCCTGCAAAGCACAGAGGCATCGGAGAGAGCAGCTGGAGCGAGCCTTGGCTATGGTGACCTCCATCATAAGGAAAAAAGAAAGGGCATAGAAGCGGGCGCTCCTCGCCACCATATCCGAGCCAGGAGCCGGTTGCAACCGTGACGCTAAGAATAATATTCAGGAAGATGGGAAAGATGCTGGAGTGGAGGAGGAGTTTCCACCCTGCATTGTAGTGGAAGACCCATTCATGGGGGACTTGACGATTGTGGAAAAGAACTGCGCCACTGAGGTGACTCTTTAGGAGAATCCCACTCCCATTCCAGCATAGGACGACTACATCCCCGGATGCATTATGGAGGAAATTCCCTCGCCTGGTGATGACACTGTCTGCAGCTGTGACACTCAGGCAAAGGAAGCGGGAATGACGTGTGCAAAGGTGGCTGTGGAGCAGCGAGAGTTCGACGTTGGTTTGGAAGGAGCTACGGGCTCATTGGATGTGGGTGGCAGCTTTCATGGGTCTCTCCTCTGGGATGAGCACCTGGCTCTTGTGTTTGACTTTCGTGGCCACTTGCCCGACTTGGAGCATCGGGCCCGCACCATGGGACAGAGTATGGACATGCTCTTTGATGGTTTCTCCAACGCACTAGCTAAGTGGAAATGCCCCCTCTGCGCGCAAGCTTTTGCCATCCCGGCTGGGTTCACGTGGCAGCAGGACGAGGTCGACAGGCCACCTGGCACCTAGGTTTTTATGCTCTTGGTTCCTAGTTTACTTTGTTACTGTTTTATGTATATTTACACTGTAGACATCTGTCCTGGTTTCCTTCGGACAGGACAGATGCTACATTATTTAAGTTCTATCATGCTACTTGGTTCTAGATTTTATCATGCTACTCTGTTTTACCTATGCTGGTTTCCGATTATTGGCAACAGTTTTGGTAACTCCAGGCATACTTCTATGTACATTTTGCAAAAGTTTTTTGCCTCTTTAATATAGCAGGGTTTACCCTTTTTTATTTAAAAAAAAAAAAACATTTATATATCGACACACCTGCGCACATCCCTTGATGG
>SNQJ01S0183583.1:1243-12631 GCA_010110895.2 Picea sitchensis | reverse complement strand
AAACTTCTTGTACCATTTCCTGGGAGACTGTCTCAGGCCATACAATGACTTATGGAGTTTGCAAACAAACCTCTTATTGTGATCCTGAACAAACCCTTCTGGTTGTTCCATATATATATCCTCATCTAAATCTCCATGTAGAAGCACCATTTTAACATCTAGCTTCTCTAACTCAAGATCAAGTAAAGCAACTAGTGCTAACACAACATGAACTGAAACACACTTCACAACTGGTGAAAAGATCTCATGAAAATCAATACCTTCCTTTTGAGAATACCCTTTTGCTACCAATCTTGATTTATACCTTTCGACTTTATTATCAACACCCTTTTTCAGTTTGTAGACCCACTTGCAGCCGACAACCTTCCAGTCCTTTGGAAGTTCTACTAGGTCCCATGTTTTATTCCTCTCTAAGGCATCCATTTCTTCTTTTATAGCTTTCTTCCATTGAGTACTTTCAGATACCTTAATTGCTTCTTGAAAACAACTAGGTTCTCCATCAATAGAAACCAAATCCACATATGAAAGATAATCATCATATCTTGGAGGAGGATTCCTGACCCGTGAAGATCTCCTTAGAGATGGTTGAGGCATATTCTTAGTTTCCTAGATATTTTTTGCATATTTATCATATTCTTCTTGAACTTCTTCATGCTCCTCCCTTTCTGAAGATGGCTGAGATTCCAACTAAATTTTCTGAACTTTCGGTACATGTCCTTGCCTCACTTCAACATCTACCAGTTCTGATTTTAAGAGTGAGAATTCATCAAATACTACATCTCTGCTTATGATGAGTTTGTAGGCAATATGATCTCACAATCTATACCCCTTAACTCCATCACCATAACCAACAAAGACATATCTCTTTGATCTAGGATATAATTTAGAACGATGATATTTAGAAATAAGAGCATACTCATCACAACCAAATATTCTTATATTTGAAAAATCACAAGAATGACTTGTCCACACCTCTTCTGGAATCTTACATTTTATTGCAGTTGATGGTGACAGATTTATCAGATAGCATGCTGTAAGAACTGCTTCTGCCCACAATTCCCAATGCATCTTCGCATTACTGAGCATGCTCCTTGCTCTCTATAGGAGAGTCCTATTCATGCGTTCGACAACACTATTCTGCTGAGGAGTATAAAGCGTGGTCTTATGCCTTTCGATCTCAACTTCCTTGCAATATTTCTCAAATTCCACAGATGTAAACTCACCTCCATTATCTGTCCTTAAACACTTGATTGACTTGTCAGTGCTCTTTTCAACTAAAGCTCTGAATTGCTTAAAAGTATTAAATACATCATCTTTTCTTTTAAGTATATAGACCCAAACATTTCTAGAGTAATCATCTATAAATCTCAAAAAATATGATGATCCCCCAAAATAAACTATAAGCGATGGTCCCCGAACATATGAATGAATGTAATCAATGATACCTTTGCTGATATGCCTTCCTGTTTTAAACTTCTGTCTATACTGTTTTCCAAAGACACAATACTTGAAAAAATTCAAATTCAGAAACTTTAAACTTGGAAGTGACTTACGATCAACCAATACCTTAAGCCCTTTCTCACTCATATGACCCAAATGATGATGCCATAAACTTACATAGTCACTTGCATATTCAGATGCTAGCACTGCTTGATTTACTTATGTCCTTCCTTCAAGATGATAAATGTTCTCTATCCTCTTTGCCTTCTATTAGCACTGAGAGTCACCCTCAGATTGCAAGAGGATAAGCCCAGTACCCATCAAAATGTTTGGTGGATATTGGTTTTATGAGTGGAGGTCAAATGGAAAAAACTCAGTACAAGATTGATTTTAATCACAAAAACTGGACAAGCAATGCATAGGGAAGTGAGGGCCTCATTAACTTCAGTCAGTGATTTGAGTTTAAGGGTGGGAAGAAGGAAGACTTAGTGAGAAAGGTGGACAAGTCTTCCATGGGAATCTGACTTTCAAGCAGCTTGGTGAAGAAAAACTCAGGCTCAAGAACACTCCTGACCTCAAGTATCAGATGCTGAAATATGTCATAGCAACATAATGATCAAACCTACATCACAATGCAACTACAACAACTCGAATGGATTCTCCATGCCCGAGCCTTTCAGCGTAAGGGGAAATAAGATAACAAGGAAGCTGACTAAAACTGGTCACAACACTACTGTAATCAAACCTACATTACAATAGAATCACAACCCTGGACTGGATCCTCCATGCCCAAGTGTTTCATCACAGTTTAAACAAAGAGATGAAAGAAACTAACTTTTATTAATGCGGAAGTCTCAAATTTGATACATAACCAAAGAACAGTTTTGGCATCAAAATATTACAAAATAGGGAGCTCTGCTCAACCAATTGACGACCTTAACAAAATCTTGAACTGATCTATTTATACTTAGATCACTCCACAACTACCATGAGTGTGATATGGCCACTCCATTCAAATTCTTACATCTGCGCCTTCTTCTGTCAGATTGTGCGTGCATCCTTCTGTCAGACGCGAGCTCAGATCGACATGGACATGCAGGAAAAACCCTCCATAGGGGTACCTTGGACTGACAGTTCTGTCTCCATGTCTAGACCTTCCATGTCTTCAATTTATGGAGTGAGTCGAGGTTTCAACCACCACTCCTTATTCATTAACTTCTTTTTCTATGGATCGCAATGAGGCTTAATGCCTAGGGGGTAGACATGCACTGCTCTTGGAATGGAAGTTTTATAAGCATGTGATTGCGGGGCCATTGAAAGTGGTTTGAACTCACACCGCTTTTGAGCCTGCAATTCACCACCTTCCTCCATGTAGCTCTTTCGCTACACCATGGTTTCGATTGTGGAAACGCTCAAGAATTTTATCGATCGAGCAAGTTGTGTCCCTGCAATGAAGTGTGGTTGTCGATATGGTGCAAATTTGCGATCTGGGAAACCTTGCTACTTTTAGCACCACCGCTAAAGTTTATCCGCCCACCAACTCTAGGATCCATTAAAAATCGTGCATGGAGATGGTGCTAATCTTGGCGCTTGAACAAGAAAATGTCCCGGAGGATGATCTCTCGCAGCTGACAGGGCAACCTGACATCATTATGCTGACATGTCGCGGATGGAGGGGTGACACGTGTCACTTGAAAATGAGTTTGAAGAAATGTCTAAAAATGCTTGAAATGAGTGCCATGTGTCAGCGCTAAATGGATGCCACGTGTTTCTAACAGATGGGTGCCAAGTGTCATGCTTGATGAGAGTGCCACATATATGAACTGATGACTACCACCTGATTTGGCACTTCAGAGCTCGAGGGTGGTTTGCATGTAGAGCTGGAGCTCCGAAGTGAATGACGACTGTCAATCTAAGAGGACGTGTGGCGCATGATCTGCAACTTTGGGAGAAAGCACTCCAGATGAAGTCAGGGTTGGAGATGTTGAAACTCCCGAAGCCCAGATTCCCAAAGTAAATATTGACCGTCTAATATGAAAGGACCTGTGGCGCTTGATCTACAACTTCAAGAGAAAACACTCCAGATGAAACTGGGAGTTGAGATGCTGAAACTCCCGAATCCCAGATTTCCGAAGTAAATAATGATTGTCCGATCTGAAAGGACATGTGGCGCATGATCTGTGACTTCGGGAGAAAACCCTTAGGATGAAACCGAGATTCGAGATGTTGAAACTCCCGAAGCCCATATTTCTGAAGTAAATAATGACCATCCGATCTGAAAGGATGCGTGGCGCTTGATCTTTAACTCCGGGGCTTCTGTTTGGTGCTAGACTCCACACAACTTTGACCTGTTAAACACACACGAGCCGCTGATTTGAACTGCTCCTCGGATCTTCGTCGTTGAAAATTGAACCCGACCGCTGCCTGCATTTTAATCCCGAAATGGGTTTCTTTGAATGTTGCATTTTTTGCTTAAGGTTGATACCTGCGTAAACAAAGGACTTGAACGACCTGCTATGAGCTTAATCATTGGCAAACGAGACGACCAATAATTGGACCAAAATCACGATATGTGTTCATCCATTAAAAAAAACAGAAAAACCTTGAGTCGAGGATCAGTCAAACAAGACGCTAAGGAAAAACAGATCATTGATCGGAAAGGGGAATTGAATTTATCAACCAGAAGGGGGGAAAATCCTAGGAATGGCGTGCGGAAAAGACAGAGGTAGAGCAAGGGTGAAGACTTGGGTTTTCACAACAAACACATACGAACTTTGAAAAATTTATGTGATAACATTTGGCTCCACAAGGGATGGCATGCTCCCCGTGAGCTGCCAAGAACGTGCAGTTCCAGTGCCTTAGCTTTTGGGTTATGGAGTCACTTATTAATATCGAAAATAAAAATAAAGTGGTAATTACAATGGTGGAAAGCCAATCATGACTTAGACAAAATACTTTTTCAGAAAATGTCCATTGACAGGGCCACCCAAAACTTCAGAATCCTCCAAGTTCTATAATTTATAAGTGTTGTTTGGAAATACCTCAAAAATCTTGAAGGGACCAATCCATAGGGCTTCCAATTTACCATGTTTTCCTTTGTCTTGCTTGGGGGCATCCCATTTGAGCACCATATCTCCCAGCTGAAAATATTCCTTGCTTGCCCCCTTATCAAAAGCTCGTTTTATTTTCTGCTGATGGTCTTGAGCTTTATCAAGCAGTTGTTCCCTAGTTTGTTGTACTTCTACCAGCTGTTGTATCCTCCTGACCATATCTTCAGGTTCTCCTTGGTATTACTGGAGGAATTTGGCCACATGAAAGGAAAGATGAGTAGGAAAGATAGCCTCAACCCCATACACAAGATGAAAAGGGGAAACACCAAGTGACCTCTTTGTTGTAACTCTATCGACCCATAATGAAAATTTTATCTTTGAGTCCCATGAACTCTTGTTGTCTTCTAACAAATTCTAGATGATCTTTATGAGGATTTTGTTGGAAGACTTTGCTAAACCATTTCCCTGAGGGTAGTAGGGAGTAGAGTAGATTAATGTAATCCCATACTGCTCACATAAATTAATTAATGGTTTAACTTTGAAAGAGGCAACATTGTCTATAACAATCTTGCTTGGACAACCAAATCTGGACATGATATCCTCAAGGAAGCTTATGATTACCTTGTGCGAGGCACTCCTTGTAGGGATGAATTCTATCTATTTGGTAAAATAATCAGTGGCAGTCAAAATCCACCTATGTTGGCCACTTGAGGCTGGGTGGATCTCTCCAATGAAGTCAAGACCCCACTGCTAAAAAGGTCCAGAAACCATTACAGGTTTCAAAGGAAAATATTTGAGCTGCTCTTTCCAAAAAACGTTTGACACTTGACACAAACTCTAATATTTGAACAAACATCAATAAAAAGGATGGGCCAAAAATATCCATCTCTGCGGATCTTATAAGCTGTGGTCCTCCAAAAATGGTGCCCCCCACATGAGTTGTCATGAAAATCAGTCATAGCTCTTTGGGCCTCTTGTGGATCCAGACATCTCAGTAGAACTCCCAAAGGATCCTTCTAATACAAAACCTGATCAATTAGACAATATTTGATTGCTTTGAGTTTCAAATCTCTCACCTTCTTTTTGTCCAAACCATCAGGAGGCCTCAACTTTTGTAGAAAATATATGCCGTCTTTATACCAGGTGCAATCTGCTAAGTTGCGACTGACATGAGAGTCTTTATCAAAAATCTCAGTTTGCTGATTTTCTGAGTGTGTGTTCATGAAATTAACCCCCAATGCCTTGCAATTTTATTCAACCAGTAACCTGGCTAAACCTTGGCCTTTCACCAATTTGGTGGGTTTTATTTCCAGGTCAAACTCCATAATTTTGGCAATCCATTTGCTTCTCTTCCCATCTATATCAGGCTGGATCAATATCTCCTTTATTTGAGGCCGAGGGAACATATGCAATAATCTTTGAATGAAAAACATATAATTTGAAATCATTGAGGGCTTTGACCAAAGCATAAGCCTTCTTTTCCATGATATCATATCTTATTTCTGCATCCCTCAATGCTTTGCTGAAAAAGGAAATAGGCTTCTCTAACCCCTCTGTATTTTTTTGTAGAAAAACAACAACCAATGTATCCAATGAGGCAAAAGAGAATATCATAAATTCCTTAGAATAATCAGGGCTGATGAGAACATGCGCTTTAGTCAAAGCCTTTTTTATTTGGTCAAAAGAATCTCGAGCTTCAGAATTCCATTTCACCTCGTTTCCTTTTCTAAGCATGGTTGTAATGTGTTTAACCAACTCAGAAAAATTAGAAATGAACCTACTCAGAAAGTTGATTTTACCCAAGAAACACTGAACCTATTTCTTAGATTTGGGAAATGATAAGGTATGGATGGCCTCTACTATGCTTGGATCAATTCACACCCCTTCAATTGACACGACGTGCCCCAATAATTTTCCCTCTTTCATAGCAAACAAAGATGTATTAGGATTGAAGGAGAGACCAAACCTTATGCACTTCAAGAAAACCTTCTCCAGATGATGAAAATGCTCTTTATCGGACCTTGAGAATACTATAATGTCATCCAGATAGATGACTATGAATTTGTATTTCTCCCTAATAAAGGCAATGTCCATGGCTCGCTGGAAGGTTGCTCCTGCATTCATCAATCCAAAGGAAATTTTAGCATACATGAATGTGCCCCAAGGAGTAGTGAAAGCTATCTTTTCTCTGTCTTCAGGCAGGACAAATATCTGATTGTAGCCAAAGAAGCCATCGATCATAGACATCCTGGATGAACCAATCACTCTCTGTAAATTGTGCTCCATCTTTGGCAAGGGGTAGTTGTCCTTTTTGGAGCTCCTGTTCAAATTCCTGAAGTCTACACATAATTTTATTTCCCCATTCTTCTTCCCCACAAGCACCAAATTAGCCACCCATTCTGAAAATCTCAAGGGGATGATGATTTGTGCACCCAACAACTTTTTCATTTCTTTTTCCATAATAGGCAACAACATGGGATTTATCTATCTAAGTTTCTGCCTCAAAGGTTTGGCGTCTTCTTTCAAATGGATTTTGTGTTCAATGATGATGGTGTCATATGTTCTCAAATCTTCATATTTCCAGGCAAACACATCAACAAAATCCTTCAGAAGCTTGACATATTCAGGCCTTTGCTCCTTTGACAAACTACTAGACAATTTGACATATTTTGGGTCTTCCTCTATTCCCAAATTGCATTCAGTCACATCAACATTTTCGGTCGAACCTTTAACCTTTACAACAACCTCATTTTTGTCAAACAGTCTCTCCAAAGAGACTAGTTGCTTTGGAATATGGTTACTAGGCAACTAAACAATATGATGGTCAACAATTTTATTAAGAAAAACATCAACATGAAGGCCTTCTTCAGAATCCTGATCCAGATCAATATGCAAATTAGAAAATTCATCCATAGTCTCAAGAAACTTTTTTTTATCTCAAGATCATCCTCAAAAACCTTCCAATGTTTGACATTTTTAGGAATAGAGAGCTTGTATTTTACCTCCACATAATACTTGAGTTTAGGGGGCAAAGGACACCTGAACTTACTTGCTGAAACAACCAAGGAATCTTCCACAGTGTTCTCCTCTCTTGGAACAAAAGAGATATTAAAATCCAAGAAGAAACTGCCAACAAGATCCCAAACTTCATTTCTGTAGGCCCTTAACCTGATACAAATTTTTTACATGATGTACAATTAACTCAACATCTCCAAATACTTCTAGCTCCTCAATATTCATGTATTTGCTAGCTCTTAAACCCAAAACAAGTCCCTCATATTCTTCCACATTGTTTGTTGTTTCAAATTCAAGCTTAAAAGACAGAGATATGGTCTCTTGGGTAGGGGAAATGAAAACTACCCCAACCCCAACACTTTCCCTGGAAGAGGCTCCATCAAAAAACATTTTCCAAACATAGATAATGGAAGGGGGGGCTTCACAAGAGGTGATGGGATGCTTTTTGATTTCAATAGGTGCTTGAGGTCCATCAATGAGTTGTAACATACTGGTTCCTAGATCAATGTCTACTGCAAAAATGGGGTGGTTGGTCGGATTTGCTTCATCATTGATAATGTAAGCAAGTTGATCTTCCCTGTAAAGCCTTCTATGCTCTTCCCCAAACACATGAATAGTGGCATACGAAAGATCCATCTGCAATGTGCCCCCTAGTCTTTTAATCCAAGATATAGACACAAGCATCCCAAACTTAGGAGGGGACATCAACCACCACAATATCCATGACCACACTTTTCATTGGAAACTGGAATAAGGAAACATCCAAGTCTTTTATAACCTCAAGGCACTTCACCTTTCTGGAATCAAATGAGTACAGGTCATGGTATTTTTTTGTAACCTCCAACTGGAGTTCCTCCATGACAATCTTAGGCATGAGATTGTGAGATGCCCCTGAATCCATCAAGCAGTTGTGCAACACCTTATCATGGATGTTCAATGAGGTATAGAAAGGCGAGGAGGAGTCATCTCTATTGTCAACCAAAGGTCCTAATATGACAACATGATTTTCATCTTGGAGGTTGACTGAATCAATGGAATGAGATGAAGGCTTAGGCTGCAACACTTTGGAGATGTATCTTTTGAAATCCTCAATTTTAACTAGCTCCAAGAAAGGTACAAGAATTTTAATCTTGTGAATCTCATTCTCAAATCTAAAAGAAGAGGGAGGCTTCAAAATCTCCTTAACTTATGGGATAGGGTTCTTAACCACTGCTTGGGGGATTTGTGCCTCTTTTTATTTGCTACTAGTTTCCACCTCTTTAGCAGGATTCTCTTCTCTAGTAGGCTAATCATGAATATCATGATTTCCTTCTCTTCTTGGACCTGAGTTTGTATCTATTTGGACTGCCATTGGTCCTTTTTCCTTTTCTCATCTCATTAAGCCGACTGTCCATGAGAGACTCTTCATAGGCAAATTGAGTTAAATGAGGAGATGGAGATGTGTCACCAAGACAATGGATTTCAAGATCAACATCTTCTTCTTCTCCTTCTTCATTAGTATTCAAATTATTTTGGAGAGGGGCTTGGATTTTTTTATTGTCCCTATCCCTATTTCTTTGATCTCTTTGGATGATCTGAGGGACATTATTGGGTCTTCTGAAATTACCCCTATTATCAAAATTTTGGGGGTTCCTATAGCTTTGATTTCCTTCAAATTTCAACTTCTCAATTTCTGCAGAAAGTGATTTTACCAGTTTTGTCAACTCATCCACTTGAGGGTGGGCAAAGAAGGAACCAGAGGTTGAAGCTTTAGACCTACCTTTTCTTCTATCTCTATCAACCTTGTTCCTAAGTTTGTCAACTGCCAATATATTGGACTCTACTTCAAGGGATGCATCTTGCATATGAGCCAAGTACGTAGCTCTTATTTCTCTCAACAGGAGGCAAAACTCAGGGTCAAAAGCACTAGCATAAGTAATCTTGGCAGAGGTTTCTGTGGGCCTAATTTCAGTGGGAATCTTATTGTACATCTTATTAAATCTCTTTGAGAAGTCTGAAATAGATACCCCCTCTTCTCTCTTAAGTGCTCCAAATTCTGTAATATAATAAAGGAAATATTTTTTATCCCCCCAATGTTTTAAGAATGAATCATCCAGAGCTTCAATCCCATCAATAGATCCAGGATGAAAGTCCCTAAACCATTTCCTAGCCTCACCATCAAGGCTCTGTACAAAAAATTTCATCCACACATCTTCATTTTCAATAGCTGAATAACTGCAAATCTATAAAAAGTTGAAAGGTGTTCTTCTACAGTTATGTCTTCCTCCCCTATGAACTTGGGAATGTACTTAAGGTAGTCTTTGGCTGGGAGAGCATTCATAGTCTGAGGTAAAACAAGAGGGGCATATCTAGCAGCCACTATGGCAACCATTATGTCTCTAGGAGGATTAACACCTGCCATTGGGATGTGGACCGCAGGAGAACATGGGGGATATGGAGTTGGGGCAGGTACGACTGCAACTGTGTTTCTAGGGGAAAGGGGAAATGATTGATTGTTGGGGGAGAATGATATAGGGTTCAAAGGAAAATGAGTTTCCCCCTCTTTGGATACAACAACTTTAATAGGAGGAGGAGTAGGAAAGCCCAAAGTGGGAAAATCTTCTAAGCTTCTGGGTCTAAGCCACTTTACAATATCAGGGGAAACATGAGTTTCAAAACTTTCTCCTTCCAATTGAAGACTAGAAGGGGGAATTTCAGTAGGAAATCTTCCAAAATTTAAACTTATGGAAACTCCATCAGATGATATAAAAGGAGAATTAGATACAACTACTGGAGTTTTACAAGAAGAATCATGTAAATCACCAGAGTCACCTCGTACAACAACTGAAAGTCCGTCTTGAGAGACCTTTCCTTTCTTGATAATGTTCTATGGGTCATCACTTCACTTTATTATTTACCTTTTAAAAACTCTTAAACCACTTTGACTACTTTGACCTTTTGGGGCTTCTAGATGACATATGAGGGTCCTCCAACTTCGTAAGGCCATAAATCTCAAACCGTGAGGAGTTATGTGACATTCCACATACCCCCAGAAATGGAATGACATGTACTATCCATCTAGAATAGTATTACCTTCAAATATAGAAAAAAACATACCGTTATCCATCAAACAAACTTGGATCCATTACCCAAACCTGGGTTCTCCAACTTCACATGGTCATAAATCTCTAACCGTGAGGAATTATGTGACGTTATACATACCATCGGAAATGGAATGACAAGAAATATCCATCTAGGATAGTTTCCTTGAAAAATTCACTATCCTTCATCTCATTATTCCATAATTAAGCATGGGTTCTCTTACTCCGGAAAGCGTCTTCCTGTGAGGGCTTTCACCATAAGGGGACCACTTTGGAGTTCATCCATATTTACTTCTTATCAAACATGAAAAAACAATAATGATTCATATTTGCATCAAACAATCTTGGTTCCATTACCCAAACCTTTGTGCTAAAGGGCTTTCTTCAAAGGTTTATATCAATGACAACCAACCTTAATCAACAATCTCCCCCTTTGGCATTGATGGAAACACTCTGATGCAATACTAAAATCATATCACTCATGCTCCCCCTGGAACCATGTCTCTGTCCTCTACATATTATAACTCTGCCTCTGTCCTATGCATCTAATAAATCTCTCCCCCTTTATCATCAATAGAAAATGTATATTTCCATCCAGGGCTACTCCCCCTGACTGAACTTTCCTCTTATGGTGCTTCCTCGTGTACATCTAAGAAATATAAGATAAGAATTCAAAAATCATTCAAAAAGAATTCATTTTGGAGTAGAAATAACTCCAAGTCTTTGGCGAAGATATTCAAAGGCTTCCCGTGGAAGTGGTTTTGTAAATATGTATGCCATTTGTTATTTTGTGCCCACATATT
>SNQJ01S0183582.1:0-19102 GCA_010110895.2 Picea sitchensis | reverse complement strand
TCCCCGACTCAACTAAATATCTCCCCTTCTCTCTTCTTGTGATTTTCCCTTTGTTTCCTACCTTCTTTAGCAAGATTTCGTGGGTCAAATCCCCCAATTCGTGGGTCAAACTGGAATCTTCTAGATGGGTACTTTTCTATCCATGCTTCTGAGGAAAGTAATTTCTGGTACAACACCCATTGTTGTTCATAAATGTGGGAATATGATATTTCAACTATCATCATCCTCCATTAACCACATCTAGAAAATGGGCAATCCCAATTTTTCTTGAATTTTAAATTGGCAAGGGAAATTTCCTCATTGTTTCCCTCTCATGGAATCATGACCTATATAGGCAATCCCCCTTAGCATTTTTCCAACATTTTCCTTTTACATTAGTAGCATAAATATTTACACTATCCTTTTAGCAAGATATAGTTACATTTACAAGTTGGGGGAAACACGGGTATTACACCGAGGGGTATAGTCAATAGTCGGGATGAAACATATGGGTAGGGTAAAAAAGATGGAATATTCGAAAGCGTCACCTCTCATGGAGGTAAATGCACTAGAAAACCCCCCAATATATGGTCTCTCCACTATGCTTAGTCAAAATTCATAGGGGCAATCTCCTCGGCTCTCCTTCATGCAACCTTATGTTTAGCTCATGTGTTAGAGGAGGCTCACGTCTATACTTATACAAAATTTGGATTTGAGACTCTTCCTATATCAGAATCCTATGTTTTTTCAATGGCCTTGGAGAGTTAGCTTTCCAATCCTAATCCAAGGCCCTAACCCTAAACTTGTTTGTGAACCCTAGAAACAAATTCTAGTACATTTTAAGTTTAGCATTTGTATTGTTTTTACTCAAAGGGTATGGAGGTGCAACTAATGTTGTTTGAGACTCTTACAAAAATGAAAATTATAAGAACACTGGAAAATAAAACTTTACACTAATTTTCCAAATGAAAAAGAGTTTCAAAAAGAAAATGCATGAACAATCCTTCAAACCTTAAAATGCAATTTTTTTCTTTTCTAATGAAAAATGCAAAAGAGGCAAACAAAATGATTTTCTTTCTTACTTTTCCTTTGAAATGATTTCCAGATGAGAAGAAAACATAAACCTATGCTAATATATTTTTCTTTTTCAAATAACAATGCAAAACAATGCAAAGAAAGAAAGAGACCTAACTAGTAGAAAAACTAGGTTTTTTTTTTTTCTTTTTTCTTTCTATCAAAGAAAAACTAACAAAATATGTTAAAAGAAACTACAAGATACACGATTCATGGGTTTAAAATCATTTTGATTTAAAATGTAAGCTAAAAATAAGCCAAGAACATTGGGAAACCAAGATCAAGATATTTTCTATGACTTAGAAGTTTTCAAAAACTTAACATAGTGATACAAAGCAATCACAAAATCAGGAAGCCTAGGATGACCTGGAGAATCCCCTAAATATTCCAGAGAATGAAGAAATAATATTTTTTTCAAAAATTGCACACAGGTCCGTGACTATGTGAACTGGGACTCGCAGATGTCCATGGATCATACACAATAAAAACATGGATATCTACAATTGATATAACATAAAAACACAAATAACTCTGTAAAATTGGAAAAATAAAAAATTACTTTCAACAGGGAGACTCTTAGAAACTTATGGAAAAGTTTCCAAATAATAAAATATTTGCAACAAAGCTTGGAAAACATGAAAACTCACAGAAATAAAAAAGGACACACAAAAAACCCTACAACCAAACCAAACTAGGAGACTCCCTAGTATGGTTACCAATTCTGATTAAGGGATTTCCCCCCCATGACCTTGGTTCAAGTCACAACAGAGCAAGAATGAATTTAGAAGACAACACCTACCCTCATTTATATCAATTCATGCAAGAAATAAATAATTTTTATAAAGAGGGAGAGAGAAAGGAAGAAGGATATGCCTCACACCTTGAATCCTTCGTTTGATGTTGATCCCCGCTCTCGCTTCTTGAAGCACTCCTGATCTCTGCCGGAACTACCCTGCAATAGGAAACCAAGAATAGGTTTCTAAAAGGTAGTTATACATTCAAATATCATATATCATGTGAAAATATTCAAATACATATGAAAGACATAAACATATATCATTACAATGAACCATTAAACATACAATAGGAGGGAAAGAGAACTCTTCTATTGACAACATTGTGAGAAAGGTAGTTACAACCTAATCCGACCTTCGGTATTGGTTTAGATCCAACTGCCCTAGGTTCCTCCAAATACCTTCAAGCCTCAACTCATTGGCGAGTCTCTTCCTTGGATAACCCAACCGGGATAGGAACACACCCTGTAGTTATATAGAGAAAGGAAGGAGCACTGGAAAATGAGTTTCCAGATATGGGATGCTACTTAGAGATTGAAGGGATTAGGGAAGCTTGCTAAAAAAATTCCAGCATGATATTGCACCTTAGTTATTCCCCCTCACATACATGCCCCTAATGGTGGATTTGTACTATCCTTGAGAGGTTTAGGAGGTTGAATTCTGTTTGGTATGGGCTTAGGGAGGTTGGGAAACAAGCCCAACTAAAATCCCCACCGGGAAAAGTGGAATTATTTTATTTTTTCCATTTTTTGAGGGCATTCACGGGTTGCAAGCTAGCAAGGCATGGATGTCCACTTGTTGCACAAAGGAAACCCATGGATATAAGAAGAAGTCAATTTTTTTAGATGATTTTGATGAGGGAAGTTGATATTTTAATTAGAAAGCTAAGGGAAGGGTTGGGCCATGTCACAAATGCATAGGTGTGGCAATTTGTGCTATAACATTAGGAAATCATTACATGATGTCTGTAATTAACAAATGAAGATGAAATTACATTCAATTCCCCATAAAAAGGGTGAATATCATGGTTTATCAAAACCACATGCTTGAAATGTTAATTCAATGGAAAAGGTGGATGGCCACCGAGATCCACCTGGATCAACTAGACACTCATCTTGGTGTTCTAACTTAGTTGTTGTTAAAAAGAAAAATGGAGGGATAAGGTTATGCATTGATTTCATAAATTTAAAATTGACTTGTATTAAGGACAACTATACCCTACCTAACATGGAAACTTTGTTACAAAGGGTCAAATTATCACAAATCATGTCCATGTTAGATGGTTTTTCTGGTTACAATAAGGTGCTAGTGAACAAATAAGATCAGAATAAAACAACTTTCACAACACCTTGGGTCACCTTTGAATACTTGAGAATTCCTTTTATCCTATTAAATGCAAGTGCAACATTTCAAAGAGCAATGGATTTTTCCTTTAAGGAATTGATGGGAAAATTCATTAAGATATATCAGGATGACTTGACTATATTTTCCAAAGATAGATCAGATCATGTATGTCATCTAAAACAAGCCTTTTAAATATGTCACAAATATCTTACTTAATCTGACTAAGCCGATGTTTGGTGTTGATGAAGGAAAATTATTGGGTCATATTATTTCAAAAGATGGGGTAAATATTGATCCAGAGAGAGTGGAAGCTATCAAAAGAGTCCCTTTACCTCAAACCAATAAATCTGTCCAATCTTTCCTTAGTCAAATTAATTTTTCCATAAGATTCATTCCAAACCTAGTTGAGACTGTGAAACCCATTCTTAAGATTTTAAAGAAAGATGTTAAGTTTGAATGGATAGAAGAAGGAAGGAAAACATTTAAGAGTATTAAGGATTCAATTGGTAGATATCATGTGCTAATTAGTCATGATTACTCAAAATATTTTCAAGTATTTTCTTTTTCTTCAGAAGACACTATTGCAGGGGTGTTTCTCTATAAAAACGATGAAGGACAAGAGAAACCCATTGCATTTATGAGTAAGGAATTACATAGTTTTGAATTGAATTAAACTATCATGGAAAAATAAGCATATGCCTTAGGAAAATCTCTTAGGAATTTCATAGTTTATGTTGGATAATCAAAGATCGTGGGGTATGTTCCTCACTTAGCATTAAAATACATTTTTTCTCAACAAGATTTCTTAGGAGTAAGTGGAAAGTGGGATTCTAAAATTTAGGAATATGACTTAGAGATTAAACCCACCAAACTTGTCAAAGGTCAAGGTGTAGCTCAAATGTTGACAGAGGGGAATGAACAGGCTTTGGAATTGGTATGTTAGAATAGTCAGCTAGGACCAGTCATGTTTATAGAGCTTCAGAGGTTAGAACAACGTCAATGGTATTCATACATCATCTTTTTCCTCCTTAACCTTACTTGCCCAAATCACTTGATAAGTCATAAAAGAAGAGAATTCAGGTTAAAAGTTTCTAAGTATTGTATTATTCAGGATGGATTGGGGTGGAGGAACCCCGATGGGGTGATACTTAGATGTGTTGATGAGATGGAATCCAAGAGACTTATGAACGATTTTCATTCAATATTTTGTGGAGGGAGTTTTGCATCTAAAACCACTGCCCATAAAATCTTTAGAGTAGGATACTATTAGCCTACCATTTTTTCAGATGTTCATAAGATGGTGAGATCTTGTGAACAATGTTAGTTATTTATAGGAAAACAAAAGCTTGCAACCTTACCCTTACAACCAGTAGTAGTTAAGGCCCCTTTTCAATAGTGGGAACTGTATTTCATTAGTCAATTCAAAGATAATTCAAGTAATGGATACACTTGGATTTTAACAGTGACCGATTATTTAACCAAGTGGGTAGAGGCTATACCCACCAAGTGGGAAACTGATAAGGTAGTCATGAACATCTTGGAAGACAATATAATCACTAAATTCGATGTGGCTACCAAGATTACTACAGATAATTATGCCAAAGCCTTCAGTTCAGTAGAACTTTCCTCATTCTGTTTCAAATATGGCATTGTCTTGTCCCATTCATATAATTATTATCCCCAAGGGAATGGTCTAGCTAAGTCAAGTAACAAAAACCTCATGACCATCATTACGAAGACGATGGGGGATGATAAAAAATATTGGGACAATAAGATCAAGTTTTCACTTTGGGCTGACAAGATAACTAAAAAGAGTGCAATAGGGAAGAGTCCTTTTGATCTTGTCTATGGGTCAGATGTCACATTGCCAGTGCACTTAAGGATTCCATCTTATCAAATACTTCAGGTATTCAGTACAAATAAGGATGCATTACATGCCAAGATTGAATCAATTGATAGAGTTGGATGAGAACAAAAGAAAGGAATTTGATCAGAGTGTCATAAATCATGAAAATGTTAAGAAGGATTTTGATAAGTCTTTGAGACAGAGGGATTTCTAGAAAGGTGACACAATTTTTTTATGGGATAAACAAAAAGAAAATCTAGGGAAACATGGTAAATTTGACAATTTGTGGACAGGACCATACATCATCCATGATGTGGCTGGTTTGAATTCCTTCTACCTCAATTGATTGGATGGAGAGAAGTTGACCTTGCTAGTCAAATTGAAGCTCCTCAAGTTGTTCTTCAACAAATTCATCAGATGCCCATGGGGGCATCCCTTGTAACATATGTCTCTAACCCCTCTACTTTGTATTTTACTTTCATTTCATTATTTCTTCCTTGTATACTAGTTCACTTTATTCCTTTGCAATTTCTTGTATATATGTATATTACGTATGCAACTTCATTTTATTGTTAGTTTTTGCATACATGTGGAGATAATGTTGTTTTTGGCGAGATACTTGTGATGTAGGTTATAGATTCTGGATTCTCACATGATTTCCTTTTCTAAAGATCAAGCACACATTCCCATATGGATCCAATGTTACCCACCAATTTGCACTAGGATGGACTTGCAGTTGAGCCGCTAAAGTTGAACAAGATACTTGTTCAAATTCAGAGTTCAGAAGTCCAATCAACCAATATGACCACCTTTCTTCTTCTTATTATTTATACCACATTTCCATGCCCCCCATAAGGAATTGTGATAAGATGAGCTAGGATGATGAACTTCATAAAAGTTTTAGCCTCCTAAGAGTTAATCATGAGTGCATTACTCTAGAGTGTTTTTTTTTACTTATTAATTATTTCTTGCTTGAAAATTTTTAAGTGAGTTATAATTTTTTAGTTTTTTCACTCATTTACTCCAAAGATGGAGTGTGTACTGATGATTAGGCCTTATCATGGTTATCTAAGTCTAGTTTCTAATGTATATTACCATGTTAGTCATCATTTTGAGTCATATGGAAATTGCGGTAAGTCCCCTCTATGATTTTTTTTAATATTTTGGGTTAATAATTATTTTTCCACAAACATGATATTTTTTAATTGTAAATAAGTCCTAATTTTAAAAAGTAGTACTATAAGAAATTATATGCCTTGGGGGTATTCGTTTTCACACTAAAAATACCCACTTTACCTAACTATTACCTATTTGAGGGTAAATAGTGATTATTTAATCACTTAAAACTATTTTATGTAAAAAACATGACTAAATAAAAGATAAATTAAAGGAAAATCAACGTTCCTTTGGTTTAAGAAACATGTAGGGAACATGTTTCCCTCATGTCTCTAGTGGTAGCGTTTTGTCTTGGATTTAGGAGAGTTAACTAATGGAGAACGTGAGTTAATTTGTGAGGTGTCTCATGGGAGAAGATCCCAAAGTTTGAACTCACCCTTCCTTGCATAATTGGTGGATTTGTGGAAGAGGACGTCAATCCAAAGAGGGATGAAACACCCTTTCTTCCTACCTCCCCACATGTGGCGAGTCTTCCTTCACCCACCTCTCTCCCAAAAAGAGATTTATCTTCCTCTTGATGAGAGGTGGCAACATTTCCTTCTCTTGAAACAACTCACCCTCTCTATGTGTCATATGCTCTAGATTTGTAATCTTCACCCTCATGCTATAAGAGAAAGCACTCTCCTCCTCATTTGGTTAACGAGAGTTTGGCTTTGATTGATGTAATCTTGTTGTAATACCTTTATGCTATTGGAATAATGAAGACTCTGGAGGCCAATGGTGGTTTGGCTAGTGTGTGGATGATTGTCATGTACAAAATTTAAATGAGGTGATATTGTTTCATTGTCATGTACAAAATTTAAATTGTCATGTACAAAATTTAAATTGAGGTTGGCCTTTGTATGGATATTATTATTCATTAGGATAGGATTATTAATCTTGTTTTCATTTCTAATCCTATTGTTTATCTATTTTAGAGATTTAATGTGCATTGCATGTTTTGTTTAACTAATATGCCATTGAGTCTCTTTTGTAAGTAACACCAAAGTTTAACAATCTCTTGCAAGTTTTGTGAAGCATACAAGATCTCATTAGTTTGGAGAATTGGATGAGCTTGTTTGCATATACCATATTTCCAAGACCTTGAAGACATAAGTCCCTCCTCATTTCACCAAGGAGACCCCATTGCCCAAGGGTTCCAAGCTATCAAGCTTGTGATTTCTCTCTTTCACAAATCTAAATATTTCTTTGGTTTCCATTATTTGCATGCATTAGTTAGATTTAGTTTTACTTTTTCATGCATAAAAGTTATATCTAGATTCAAGTTTAATTTCATTATCTAAAGCTAGATCTATCATAAGAATCATTCTTTTAGAAAATAGATTTCATCTAGATCTTTAAAGGCTAAAAGGTAGCTTCTTTTAAAGCACTTTCATTCCAATATCTAGCAATTTTAGTGCTCATTTGTTTGTTGTTATGAACAACAAACAAAACCTCTAAAAAAGTTCTTCATTTGGCTTATTTTAGTGTTGTAAATTGCCAATTTAGCTTTCCTTTTACTTAGATTTTTTTTACTACAAGTGTGGGATTTTTCTAACATTGTCCAAAGACACTTCTAAAGTGTTTTTGGGCATATTTTAGTCTTGTTTGTTTGTTTTTTTGTGCATGTTGGTGAACAGATAGGAGGACACCCTATATGATTTTGGTGCATTTGGACTATCTGGGATCCCCAAGATCACCCCATTCATCAACAAACTCACTGAAAACTTGTAAAAAATTGTGATCTCCCTTAATGAATGATATCAAGTCATAAAAAAAAAGATTGTAACCAAGATTAATAAAATAATTGGGATACATAGTGCCCAGTCTTCATCCCCCATTGGGGGAACAATGTCCTTTGGGTGATTGACATTTTCTCATTTTGGCTTATTATCTCAACTTTCATTCAGTTAAAAAGATAAAATAAATCACAAGACCAAATAACATTAGTTTAGATTCCAATTTCTTAGACTAACTTATTTTAGTTTTCAGTTTCTAGATTAGTTATAATTTCAACATTTTATTTTCAGTATTTCAAAGTTGGAAATAATCCATCCCCTTAGCTCCCCTCAGTATGTTCCTGACCCTTCCATTGCGAGCTTAGGATTGATCTATGGAAGTAAGTTCCATGTAGAATAGGGGCTGGTCGGTGCAAATTTAGTTTAATAGGATAATCCATTAGTTGCTATATTTTAATTGGGATAGTGCATGGAGTTTTGCATGTGAAGTCAGATGGGATGCTCCTTGAGATTTTGGTTCTCCCCGTGTCAGACCTACGATATTATTGTTTGAACTCGTGTATGTGAATTCATAGGGATACTCTTCCCGTTGGACCTCCGACATAGTTCTTTTGCATCCAATTTGAGAGATAGCCTCTAAAGGGCCAACTCTAGATTAGATTTGCTTTATTTTTTATCACTTTGCACACATTTCACATTTTGTGGCTTGCACTCACAACAACCACTTCAAAATAAACCTAACAACTTAAGAACTCACTCTTAATAATAAAATTTACAAGAGAATTGCAATATATTCTCATTTCTGGCAACAACAACTTTACTTATTGACACTAGTTTCTATTTCATTTTTCGTGTTGTCATTTACTTGCAAGTGCCAACATTTGCTTTCATTGTATATCTCTTGTGCAAGTAATTTATATGCTTTAAATATATTCATTATAAGCAATTTTGTTTTATGGGTCATATATGCTGCTAGAATGGATTTACTTGTTTATATTGCTCTTGCTTTCTTGAAAATCCTAGAATAATAATTGTCCTAAGATTTAGTGTAAGCCTTATATTATTTTATTAGGGACTACCCCCGTTGGTTTCGCTAGGAGTTGGCCTAGATGGAGGATTTGAGAATTAGGTGACAACATCTTGACTCTAGACTTGCCCCCAAGGACACACCCAATGGATTGAAGATTTCTTCCACGTTATCAAGGTGAGTATAAGGAGGCAACACCTCCAAAGATTTTGAATTTGTCTTGATTGTGGGAAAGGTGTTATGTGATATATATTGGAGCACAATATTTCTAAAAGTAATTTCCTTATATCAGGTATCATTTCATATCATTGTAATATACATAATTTTATTTTCTTATAATAAACATGAGAAGGGAAATGTACTTATCATGCATAGTTCCTTTTTTTCTTTTGTTGAATGAACATGAGTTTCGATTGCTTTGGAATGTGGCCTCAACAAGGATAGCTTCTTCGATAGCTATGGAATGCATCCTCAACAAAAAAATGATGAGCTTCCTTCCTTCTAGTATTCATCGAATTCATGGTGGAGATTCCTTGCAATATTTTTTTTCAGTCTGTTGATCAATTGAATGAGTGTTAGGTGAGGCCACACAATAGCCCTTACAACTCGTGCATGATTCCATTTAAGTCTGCAACATCAAAGCTCATGCGATAGTAGGATTCCAATGTAGTTCTCACATATAGTGTAAGCCCTTTATGCTACCTCCATTATTGTTGGATAACATTATATGATTGTTGTTTCCTTCACAAATCCTGGATCCTTGCATTCTATTGCCCATGGCCTATGTGGTTACCCAACGGGTGCTGAAAAGATTCAAACCCTTGTTGTTGCACTTTGCACTAAAGCTCTATGACTAAAAGCTTGTTAGTGTGGAAGAATCCCCCTACCCTAGTTTCAGTTCCAACTTCTTGAAAATTAGTTTCTCCACTTCATGCTTTTGAACGAAGGGAGCACTTCCCACCCCCTCGAACTGACCACCGCTATGTGCTCGTTACCCTAGCCTACATCATAATAGGAATCACCATCCCATTATCATGCCATTACCATGCGATTGATGGGACCATTACCCCCTTAGATATAGACATCAAATCTTGCATTGTAGCTCCTTCCCCTAGCTCATCAGTTCTAGTTGCCGAGGTTGGTGTCGTTGTTACCACAATTATTGATACTAGTTGTTGTTGTGATTTCACCCAATGTCCCATGTTGTCCTCACTTATTTTCTTTTGCTCGAAAGTGTCAGCCTCATCTCCTTGGCCATGGCTAGATCCATCATTATCAACCTTATCATCCTCAAAGTGGGGGAATTGTTGTGTATAATCATTTAGAGTGATTTCAGAGACACATTCGTTCCTCAATATTTTACCAATTAGAAGTTTCTAGTGAGGGTGAGGGACATGAGAGAAACACTACAAACAAATGGAAAATGGATGGACGTGAGAGAGACATAGCATGAAATTTGGAAATCTAACAAGTGGCATGGTGTATGCTCTTATACGATGAAAATGGATCCTAATATTTAGGGTGTGTGAAAATCCCTAGCTAGTGATATCTCCACTGGTAATGGTGGTTATGAATGAACACAAAAAAGAGGGATATGGACCATGCCTTAGTGGAAGTTATTTGCATTTGCATAATCGCCTCTATTTATTTTGTATCTTCATGGTTGGTGTTATAACATATGTTGGTAAAGGGGGTGTTCTTCCTTCATAATGGACATCATGGCTAAAGAATGACTAAGAGTGGGCTAAAAAAACCCACTTCTCCTATGTTTTTGTGTGACTGGGCGCATTATTTTAAGTAGGAAGCAGACCTGAGTGGCTGAGATCTACACACTCAGATCTGCAGCTGAGGATCCATTCCATACCCCCTGGAAGTTCTACGTTTAACAAGGGGGGGGGGTTCGATGTGAGCATTAAGGAGTGCGTAGATTTGGGCGGCCGAGATCTACACGCCCAGATCTACGGCGCGGGTTCCATTCTGTACCCCCCTTGCTTTTCTACCTTTAATGCGGAGAGGGGTATGATATGGGTGGTGTTTGCATGAGGGCCCCATGATATCGTGGTGCCCTCTCGTGATGTTGGACCCTCTCCCACATAAAACCACTTACCGCCTCCGTTACCGCCCTCACTCCCCACTAACACTTGTACCCTACTCCATATCTCATCTCCGCTCATCACATCCCCAACTCTCACTCCCCACATTGTTGCGCTACACCTGTCATCCACTCGCCACTGGGACATTGCCCCTTATCACTCCTGCCTATCACCACCTGCCAAGTGTTCTACCGCTCACCTCCACCTAAGAAAATGGCCCCATCTCGCTTACCGCCGTAGCCTCACATCTCCCCTCCACATCGTCACCCCATGCCACTCCACCTCTAACCTGTCCCAGTGCAGTGTGCACACCTTCTGCCACCCACACTCTCCTGGTCACCTTCCATCCATCATACCTGTCCACATGGTCCTCTTTCGTTTCACCTCCTTGTCAGATCCTCGTCCACGTTCACCAGCGGGTCCCCTCATAGCAGTCCAGCAAAGCAACAACAACCAAGGGAAGGATGCCACGTCACGTAGGAGCAGAGTTGACTTGCGCCTCTCTGTTATCGAGGTAGAAGTTAATGCAAATGAGGAAGGTGGGTGAGACATCGTCTCCTTCCTTAAATAGAAGGTTAGAAAAGAACAAAGCGCAGAGGCAGACTGTCAGCCCACTCTGACAGAGATCCCGTCCGAGAGAAGACTGCATGGGTAGTCTGACCAACATCTGCATGCGCAACCTGACAGAGAAACTCACCTATGCAAAGCATTGAACTCATGATACGATCATGCCTTCAGTCCCAAAGTCAGTTCCAAGTATATGTAGGCAATTTTTCTATTTTTGTAAGGATCGATGGTAGAGCTAAGCTCCCAATTGTAAAGTTTTGATGAAGCACTGTTGTTATTGGTTATGCATTTGTATCTGAGACTTCCTGTTTAATGAAAGTCAGCTTCTCTCCATCTCTCTATAAACAACTGTTTTAAAACACTCAGAATTGGAGGATCCAGTCGAGGGGTGCGATATTGTACGATGATGTATGGTTGATCACTACAGTTTTCGCACCAATTTTAATCAGTTTCTTGTGTTTCCTTCTCCCTCTCACACTAAATATCTTGGAATTGGAGGATCCAGTAAAGTTGTTATAGTAGCACTGCGATGCTCGGAATTGGAAGATCTAGTCGAGCTGTCACTATAGCTGTTGTAACTATGTCATTTAGGAACATTTCAATGTTTTGTTTTTCTTCTTCAAGCTACTGGAAGGCCTGATGCCCATAGCAGTCTTGTTCATATTTCTCACCAAGTATTCCCTTTGTTCATTTTAAACTCATCTTACTGACGGAAGTTAGATCAGGACCTCATTTTTTCATGCATACCTTAGCCCGAGATTATGAGTTAAAACGATATTTCTCTGAGTTTTCTTCCACTCGATCACCCTTTTATAAACAATCGTGACATATAAACTTATGGGTATCGGGCTTACTCCTGCTGCAATCTAGGAGTGACTTTTGGTGCTAACATTTCTGGCACCGTTATCGGGGACGAAGTTGAAGATTTTCCTCGGGATTGAACAACATTGAGATTCTGATTCTGAAGGTGCATCAGGCATCAGAGCCCTACAAGATTTCTATTGTGCACCTGGCGAATCCATTGTGATGACTCCACTGTGATGAACCTGTTGCTTCAATTGTGGCTTCCAAAGGCAGACACATGCGATCTCATCCACAACTGCCTTTAGCTACACCTGAAGCTGATCCGCAGAAAATTATCAGAAAGGGAAAGGCTCTCAGAGAAGGAGCTTCTACTGTAGAACCAAGTATTTTTAATAGTTCTCATTGCCCCCTGTTAGAATTTCCAATATCTGCATCTCTTTTTCCTATCAGACCTCTTGTTGGAGTTTCTCATTTGTTAAATTTTKGGAGTGTTCTTGTTGAGTTCTCTCCTCTCAGTCTTGGATTAGAAGGAGAAAGATTTGTCACTCCTATATCACCTGACGTTGTAGCCTAGTCTAGACCCAAAAATTCAKAATATTTTCCTATCCGAGGCTTTASAACCCCTCCTCCTATTACTATTTCTACTGCTATACCCACACCAACCTCTACTCCCTTAAGTCTTGTAGTCTTTTCTCTGAATCCACTGATGTTCCCTTTTCCTCCTGCAAACTCAGTTCTAGTCTCCCCAAGTTGGACACCTTCTCCTCCACCTCATATTTCTATGGCAAGTGCTAATCCCCTTATAAACAGAATGGATTCCATAGTGGCTGCAAGGTATGCCCCTCTAGTCCTACCTCAATCAATGAATCCTCTCTCTATTGGAGATTATCTGAAATACATGCCCAAATTTACTGAAGAGGAAGACATAACTGTTGCAGAGAATCTTGTTGCCTTCTACAGTTATGCAGATAACCTTAACATAGAAAACGAAGATGTATGGATGAGAGATTTTGTTCAGAGCCTTGATGGTGAGGTTAGGAAATGGTTTAGGGGATTGACCCCTGGATCTATTGTTGGCATTGAAGCTCTAGATAATTCCTTCTTGAGATAGTGGGGGGATAAAAAGGACTTCATGTATTATATGACAGAGTTTGGGTCCTTGAAGAAAAAGGAAGAATAGTCTGTCTCTGACTTCTCCAAGAGATTCAATAAGATGTACAATAAGATCCCTTCTGAGATAAAGCCCTTAGAAGCCTCTGCCAAAATCACCTATGCTAGTGCTTTTGACCCCGATTTCTGCCTCCTACTTAGAGAAAGAAGAGATACTTCCTAGGCTAACATGCAAGATGAAACCCTGGAAGTAAAATCCAATGTGTTAGCAGTTGAAAGGCTCAGGAGAAAATCCAAAAGAGACAAGGGAAGAAAAAGATACGAGGCTTCAACCTCTGGTTCTTTTGCAGCTTACCCTCGAATGGATGAATTGGCAAAAATGGTAAAGACTCTATCTGCAGAGATGGAAAAAATGAAAATGGAGGGGAAACATATATACATAAATCCTCAAAACATTGATAACATAGGAAACTTCAGTAGGCCTAACGACAATGTTTCCCAGATTATGCCAAGGGAACAAAGAGACAGACACAGAAATGAGCAAAAAATCCAGGCTCCTTTTCAGAACAACCTTGTTGTTGATGAGGATAAGGAAGGAGAAGAGCTAGACCCTGAAATTAATTGTATTGAAGACACCTCTCCTTTCCCTCACCTAACTCAATCTGCATATGAAGAATTCCTCATGAACAGTCAAATAAATGAGCTGAGTAGGGGGGAGAAAGTCAAAGACAACAATCCTAGAAAATATAACCTCAGGTCAAATAAGACAGAAGGGAAGTTTGATATCCCTGACCAGCCTCCCATAGCAAAAAAGCCTGCTAAGCCTACAAAAAACATTGCCAAAGGAAAGAAAACCCAGAATCTCTTGCCGATAGCCAAAGACCCTATCCTAGAGGTGAGGGAAATTCCTAAGCTTCCTTCCTCTTTTAACTTTGAGCATGAAATTCAAAAAATCATAATTCCTATGCCCATTTCACAGCTAGTCAAACATGAAGATTTAAAAAGGTCCCTCTCTAAGCTTTTGCAGCCTGAGCCATCCTGCCATTCCACAGACTCAATGAATCTCCAAGATGAAAAGCCAACAATCATCCTAGGTACTATGGTAGAAGACATATATGATTCATCCCCTCCCTTCTACACGTCCCTGGACATTCATGATAAAGTGCTGCATAATTGTTTGATGGATTCTCGGGCATCTCATAACCTCATGCCCAAAACTGTCATGGAATAACTCAGGCTGGAAGTCACAAAATCCTATCATGATTTGTACTCCTTTGATTCAAGAAGGGTGCAGTGTCTTGGGTTGATCAAATACCTAATCGTCACCTTATTTCAGCTACCTATGAAGAGTGTGGTCATGGACATTCTGGTAGCTGATGTTCCTCCCAAGTTTGGCATGTTGTTGTCAAGATCTTGGATAAAAAGGCTCGGGGGAACATTACAAATGGACCTAACTTATGCTACCATTCCAATATTTGGAGGGGAACATAGAAGATTGTACAGAGAGGCTCAATTGGCCTACATTGTGAGCGATGAAGCAGATCCCACTAATCAGCCCATCTTTTCCCTTGACACTGATTTGGGATCCATCTTGTTGCAGCTCACCAACACCCCTGAGCTTCCCCTTCAAATCAGAAAGCAACCAGTTTCTTTCCATGAAGCACATCCTGCAACTACAAGTGTGTGGGAAATGTTCTTTGATGGAGCTTCTTCTAGAGACGGTGCTGGTGCTGGGATAGTTTTTGTTTCCCCTGTGCAGGAAACTGTATCTCTTTCATACAAATTAGAGTTTGAAGCTACCAATAATTTGGAAGAGTATGAAGCTCTTGTTTTGGGCTTGAGGGCTGCAAAAGATATGGGAATTAAAGAGATATATGTCTTTGGAGATGCTGAGCTGATTATTCAACAGATCAAAAATGTTTATCAGGCCAAACACCCTCAGCTGAGGAGCTACAGAAATGAAGTATGGGACCTATTTGACAGTTTTTTCCTAGCTTTCAATATATCATTTATTCCAAGAGGAGAAAACACAGTGGTTGATTCTCTGGCGATTTCAACTAGTAATTTCAAAGTCCCTCTACCACCCAAGCTCAGGTATGATACATAAGTAAAATATAGGCCCTCCATACTTGACAATGTCAAGCATTGGAAGGTTTTTGAGGATGATCTTGAAATCAAGAGATTCCTGGAGACAGTTGAGGAGTTTGCAACATTGCACATTGATCAAGACTCTGCTCCTGGAGCAGACCTTCATGCTGATGTTCTTTTGGATAAGATTGCAAATCATCATATTGTCCAATTACCTAGCAATCATATCCCGAAAGGACTGGTTCCTTTGGAAAGATGATTTGACAGCAATGATGTGCCAGTAAAGGGTAAAATCTCAAATGATAATGTTGATACAACTGAGTGTAACATTGGCACAGAGGAAGAGCCAAAGTTCATCAAGTTGTCAAGCAGCTTGACAAGAGAGAAGAGGGTTGAATATGATGAATTATTGAGAGAATTTGCTGATGTGTTTTCTTGGACCTATGAAGACCTCAAGACATATGACACAACTGTCATTGAGCACACGATCCCACTAAAAGAAGAGGTCAAGCCGTTCAGGAAGAAGCTAAGATAGATTAATCCTATGTTGCTGTCTGTCATGGAGAGAGAAGTAAAAAAGTTGTTGGATGCCCAAATCATTGTTCCTTTGAGATATTCTGAATGGGTGGCCAATTTGGTCCGAGTGAGGAAGAAAAGTGGAGAAATCAAACTTTTTGTTGATTTCAGAAATCTGAATAGAAGCTCGAAGAAGGAAAATTACCCCTTACCAAAGATGGAGCACATGCTACAGAGGGTAACGAGTGTATCCAGGATATCTATGATTGATGGTTTTTTCGGCTACAATCAAATATCAATCCTGCCTGAGGACAGAGAAAAAAAAACCTTCACCACTCCTTGGGGCACATTCATGTATGCCAAAATGCCTTTTGGACTAATGAACACAGGAGCAATGTTTCAACGAGCCATGGACATAGCTTTCATTGGAGAGAAGGATCAATTTGTGGCCATCTACCTGGATGACATCATAGTTTTCTCCAGGTCTGATAAGGAGCACTGTTGTCATCTGAGGAAGGTTTTCTTGAAATGCAGGAGGTTTGGTCTCTCCCTCATCCCAAGAAATCTTTGTTTTCCATGAAGGAGGGAAAGTTGTTAGGCCACATAGTATCAACAGAAGGGGTGAGAATTGATCCCAGCAGGGTGGAGGCAATTCAAAACCTATCAATTCCCAGGTCCAGGAAAGAAGTCGAGGCTTTCCTGGGAAAGATTAAGTTTCTGAGGAGGTTTGTTTCAAATTTTGTTGAGATGGTAAAGCATATCACAACCATGCTCAAGAATGGGAATGAAGTAAAGTGGACTATTGGGCCCAGGGAATCCTTTGACTGAATTAAAAAAGAACTGACTGAGGCACCTATGCTTATCATTCCTGATTATTCCAAGAACTTTCTGATCTTTTCTTTTGCTTCTTTTGATACAGTGGCTGTTGTTCTACTACAGAAAAATGATGAAGGGCTAGAGAAGCCTATTTCCTTTTTTAGTAGAGCACTGAGGGATGTTGAGATCAAATATGACATCATGGAAAACCAAGCCTATGCTTTGGTGAAAGCTCTCAAAGCTTTCAGAGTCTATGTTCTACAATCAAAGGTCATTGCATATGTTCCTGCAGCTTCTGTGAAGGACATTCTTATTTAGCATGACATAGACGGGAGAAGGAGCAAATGGATTGCCAAGATCCTTGAGTTTGATCTGGAAATTAATCCCACCAAGATCATTAAAGGCCAAGGTTTATCCAAGCTCCTAGCTGAATCTAACTGTAAAGCCTTGGGGGTTAACTTCATCAATGTTTTCTCAAAGGATCAACAGGCTGAGATGTTTGACCAAAGTTCTCAGCACAACTTACCGTTAGCAGAATACACCTGGTATGGATGCATTATATATTTTCTACAAGAATTAAAACCCCCTGATGGAATGGGGAAGAGTAAGGAAAGAGATTTAAAGCTCAAAGCAATCAGATATTGCCTTATTGACCAGGTCTAATATTGGAAGGACCCTCTAGGAATGCTTCTGAGATGCCTAGAACCACAAGAGGCTCAAAGAATTATGGTTGATTTTCATAGTAGACTATGTGGGGGACATCATTTTTGGAAGACCACGGCCTACAAAATTCTCAGGGTTGGGTACTACTGGCCTACTTTGTTCACTGATGTCTGCAGAAAGATTAGAGCCTGCATCAAATGTAAAAAATTCTCAGGTAAGCAGCAGCTCAAATCTCTGCCACTAAATCCTGTAGTAACTTCAAGACCCTTTCAACAGTGGGGGTTGGACTTCATTGGGGAGATTCATCCCCCTTCAAGTGGTCAACATAGGTGGATCCTTGCTACCACCGATTATTTCACCAAATGGATAGAAGTCATCCCTACCAGGAGTGCTTCTCACGAAGTGATCATTGGTTTTCTTGAAGATATTAGAGCCAGGTTTGGATGTCCGAACAAAATCATCACTGACAACAGTGCATCATTCAAATATAAGCCACTGATCAAATTCTATGAGCAGTTTGGGATTTCATTGATCCACTCTACCCTTTACTACCCCCAGGGAAATGGACTAGCAGAGTCCTCTAACAAAAGCCTGATAAAAATCATCAAAAGACTGCTAGAGGACAACAAGAAGGCCCAGGATTCAAAGCTCAAATTTTCTCTGTGGGCTGATCGAGTGACACCAAAGAGGTCCTTGGCATATCTTCTTTCCAAATTGTTTATGGGACAAAAGCTATTTTTCCCTCTCATCTGACTCTACCTGTAGCAAAATTCTTGCAGGATTATCAAGGAGAGCCTAATGATATGATCAGAAGAATTCATCAACTGGTAGAAATACAACAGACCAGGGAGCAGGTGATGGACAAAGCTCATGACCATCAACAAAGGATCAAACAAGCCTTTGATAGAAAGGTGAGAAAAGAAGGATTCCAGTTGGGAGATCTAGTGCTTAAATGGGATGCACCCAGGAAGGGCAGAGGAAAGCACAACAAGTTTGAAGCCCTGTGGGTCGGGCCTTTCACAATATTTGAAGTATTTTCAAATAATACCTACAGGTTGCAGAGTGTGGAGGGTGATGAAATTTTTGGTGGCCCTGTAAATGGGCATTTTTTGAAGAAGTTCTTTATTTAATCCATAAGTAGTTCCCCTGTTTTTGTAAATATTGTTTTCCTTTTGTTTTTCGGTTGTAATAAATGACTCCATAGCCCAACAACAAGGCACTGAAGCTATAGAAAGGTTCTTAGAGCCTCGCAGGGAGGAATCTATCCCGCATGGAGCCCAATTTTATCACATATGTTGGTAAAGGGGGTGTTCTTCCTTCAGAATGGACATCATGGCTAAAGAATGACCAGGAGCGGGCTAAAAAAACCCACTTCTCCTATGTTTTTGTGTGAACGGGCGCATTATTTTAAGCAACAATAAGATCTGAGCGGCCGAGATTTGTGCACTCATATCTGCGGCTGAGGATCCATTCCGGACCCCCCCCCC